>ML781966.1:184090-201997 GCA_009831015.1 Picea engelmannii | reverse complement strand
TATCCATAAAACCTAGAGTTGTTGAAAATGTGCACATCGGAGCTTCATGTTCCTATGACGAAGTTGTCACCTACAAGTCTCTTTTCCAAGAATTTCGTGACGTCTTCGCATGGAGCTATGAAGAAATGCTGGGGATTGACCCCGACATTGTGGTACATGAGATTAAGACATACATGGGTGCTAAACCCATCTGGCAATGACTTCGTCCGTTCCACCCATGTAAAGCAGCCGCTATCAAGCTTGAAGTTGAGAAAATTCTTCAAGCTGGATTTATTTACCCTGTGGCTCTAACTGACTGGGTTTCCAATCTTGTTCCGATTGACAAGAAACAAGGCACAATCCACGTGTGCATTGATTATAGGAACATTAAAAAAGCTTGTCCTAAAGACAACTTTCCTACCCCCTTCATTGACCAGATCGTCGATGATTGTGCCGGAAGTGAAATCTTCTCTCTGATGGATGGTTTCTCCGGATATAATCAAATCAATATTGTACCCGCAGACCAACACAAGATAGCTTTTATTTGTCCTTGGGGCACTTTCACCTACCGGAAACTTCCATTTGGTTAAAAGAATGCTGGCGCAACTTTTCAACGTGATATATCTTACACCTTTCATGATATAAATCACATTGTGCAGCCATATCTCGATGACTTACCTGCTCATTCCATGCGCCGTGTAGATCATCCAATACACCTCTGTGCCATTTTTCTTCGATGTCAGTTTTACCACATATGCTTGAATCCCCACAAATGTGTTTTTGCATAGAATCCAACCGACTTCTGGGATTTATTGTTTCATGTCAAGGGATTAGGGTAGATCCTTTGAAGGTCAAGGCGATTCTCAATCTCCCTCCTCCTTCCTCACTTCGCCAGTTACAAAGTTTGCAAGGGAAGGCAAACTTTCTCCGTCGTTTCATCCCGAACTATGCTGAGATAACTCTTGGATTTACACGATTGCTCAAGAAAGGTCCTGAGTTCGTATGGGATACCACTACCAACAAATCTTTTGAAGCTTTGAAACTATCTTTGACACATACCCCACTACTCTTTCCACCTGATTACAATCGGGATTATTTCCTTTACCTCGCAGCCTCGGACTATACCATCGCTATGGTTCTCGTCCAGGAGGATGATTCTCATGATGAACATGGCATCTATTACTTGAATCAAAGTCTCACGACTACCGAAACCAAGTATTTACATGTTTAAAAACTTGCCTTGGCAGCCGTCCAAGTTGTTCAACGTTTCCGACACTATATCCTTTCTTAGAAGACTGCGGTAATTTCTAACTGCAACCCTATGAAGCACATTCTTACATGCCAATTGCTAGGGGGTAAATACTCCAAATCGATCATAATACTCCAGGAGTTTGAATTAGAATTCGAACGCACTAAGTCCAAGAAATCCTTGGTGTTTGCTGAGTTGATATGCAACCTTCCCTGCTCTGAGACGGAAAATGTAGCAGCAGATTCATTACCTGATGAATCCCTTTTCCTGATTAGTTTTGATGATATTTGGTACTGAGATATCATCATATATCTCCAGACCCAGACTTTCCGGCCCAATTTTTCTAGCACTGACCTCCGTCGAATACGCTACCAAGCCCGTCAGTATATTATCCTCAGGGATACTCTTTATCATCGTGGGATTAACTCCATTTTTCGACGCAACCTCACATTTGATGAAGCTGAGAAAGCCCTAAATGACTGCCATTCTGGAGCCTGTGGTGGTCACATGTCTGGGTATGCTACTGCCCAGAAGATCTTATGAGAAGGGTATTTTTGGCCTTCTTTATTCAACGATTGTATAATTGTCATCCAAAAATTCCACGCTTGTCAAACCTACAACAATAAAATATGATCACACCGTGCTCCTCTACACCCTGTGGTCTCTGTCAGTCCTTTTGTGAAATGGGGTATCGATTTCATGACATGTCACCCTCACTCAGCTGGGGGGCATGGATACATTATTATAGCTGTAGATTATTTTACGAAATGGGCCAAGGCGATGCCAACATTCGACAATACCGGAAGGACTGCAACATTATTTATATTGAATCACATCATTGCTTGGTTTGGTGTTCTTCAAGCTATCGTTACTGACCATGGTAGCCACTTTAGAAACTTCATGATGTCCGAACTCACTAAAAATTTGGGTCTTCTCCATGAAAACTCAACACCTTATTACCCACAAGCCAACGACCAAGTTGAAGCAATAAACAAAATCCTCATTACCATGCTTCGACGAATGATAGGGATTCAAAAAACGAGTTGGCACATGATGTTGTTTCCAGTATTGTGGGCTTACTGGACATCCGTTAGGTCTGCTACCGGGTTTACACCATTCTAGTTAGTTTATGGTCTAGAAGCCACTTGCCGATTGAATGTGAGATACCCTCCCTAAAACTAGCTGTCGAATTTCTCCCAAACACTTATGTTGAAGAAGAACATCTGTTGTATCTCATGCAATTAGACGAAACCCGTCGCGACGCCACCCTAGTTATAGAAGTCCAGAAGAAACGCATCAAAGCTCAATATGACAAACATGTCAAGCCACGCGTTTTCTCCGAAGGTGATCTGGTTCTCCTTTACGAACAAGATCGGGATATGCTAGGAGATGGAAAATTTGAAGCTATGTGGCGAGGTCCTTATATCGTCAGATGAGTTTTGGAGAAAGGAGCTTATGAGTTAGTGGAATACGACGATATCCCTTTGAGTGAACCCAGAAATGGGTTGTACTTAAAGAAGTACTATGCTTAAGATCACCTGTGTGTGAGTGCTTGTATTTTATTGTATCATACTTTTGTGTGTTACTTTAGTATGTTTTTTTGTTATTTGGTCTTTGCCCTCGACCACTTATATTGCGTTGTGCTTGGTTTCCATATGTCAGAGTCTTCGCCACCCCACATTGGCTTCGCTGATGGCACTAGCCGTAGTACTCAGAACCTTGCTTCTGCTGCATGGGCAATTTACGCCCCTACAAATGAACTTATCAGTCTACGAGGTGTGTGCCTCGGTCGTGCGACCAACAATATTGCAGAATATAGCGCTGTCATCGAATTGTTGATTGATGCTATTTCGCTTGGTATCCGCCACCTACTTATACGACTCGATTCACAGCTAATAGTACTATAGTTAAGTAACGTCTATGCTATCCGAAGTCCTATTTTATTACAGGTATATTTACGAATTCACCTCTTGGAACATTATTTTGATTATATCGAATATCAACACATTCCCAGATGTCTAAATACATTTACTGATGCATTGGCTAACTATGTGTTAGATAGACATTTGGGACATTTATAAACCAATCACACATCACATGTATAACACAACACAAAATAAGCCGGTAGCAGCCATATATATGTATATAATGATCAAAAGCTTTTACAAAAAGTTTCTGTCCAAGCATCAAAATCTCAAAATACAAAGCCCATAGATTCTACAAAGTAGCATCACGAATGACGCTCACGATAACACAAAACTTCTTGATCCACCCTACAAAGAAATCGACTGATAGAATCAGACACGTCCACAGTATGGTGCTGGTAACATCTCAGAATCTTCCCAATAGAAATATCCAGGATGTTCGCGGTCAACCCCTCCAAGTTCTGCTCCAATGCCTCGTAGTCTTCGGCATCCCATCTCGCCACTGGAGCTGCTTCTCCTCGCCATTGAATAGGAGATGTTCCTGGAGGTCGATATGGCCCCACATATGTGTCATCAAAAAGAGATTTTCAATTAGTTCTTGGATAAACATAAAAACATTTCATATGATAATATTTGCAAAAACATTTAAAAAGAAAAAAATGTGTACTTCTTACCTAAGTCACCCCACTGAGCGTCCTCAGGTAGGGCCAAATCTAGATCCCCTCGAAAATCCAAACCAACATATGCATAGTCATCAATCATCAGCATCTGGGGCCTCAACCAGTCAAAAAATGAATCATTATACTTGATTATGGGCCCTGCTACGTGTCGAGCCATGAGGTTGCACCACCTCAGCATCCTGGGATCCTGTGGGGCCGGTAAAATCCAATCAACTTGTAATCGCAATAGTGGGACCCTCTAGAGGAAGAATGACACCAAAAGTGATCCGTACCCAAACTGCTTCAAGTCACCCTTTCTGCACTTCGTCAATTTTCTCTTCATACTGTGGAGAACTGCATTCGACCAGTTGAAGACCCGAGGCTCTGTGCACTCTATGGCATATTGAAAATAGCTCTGGAGAGCCATGTGCGGAGCCGCGCTCCCAGCCATGCATGCAATACTGAACAAGATGGTCTGTAAGGTCAAATATTGGACCCCCCAAATAACAACCTTACCTTTGCTTCTCTTTGCCTCAAGGATGCAATATCGACGACAATACTCGCTCATAGGGAGTCCACTGCCTCTACCTCCAGTCAAAGTAGCATGGTATCCACGCCGTGACAACCCCGTTAGAAAATAGATATCCTCGATATCTAGGGTCAATGTATGGAATCTCACATGAAATAACTGTTGGTCCACATCCCACATATGGACCAGGTATTCCAACAATCTGAGTTCGGCTCTCATACCCAAAATCCTGAAAAATTTCAAAATCCCACAGTCCCAGAGGGTAGCGATTGTACCCGGGTCATTCTTGGAAATGGTGTCATCTTCCTCATGTTTCCTTTCTCTCCATTCCAACATTGTGATGGTCAAACACCTACAAAAGATCTGTGAGAGGGAAGTCAACAACTTGCTTTAAACTCTTGTATAAATTTTATTGAGCAAAACCTTACTTAAAAATTCATTTTTCGGCCCCTGCAGGTGAGCCTTTTTGCACAGTGTGAGATTCTCACAAGTGCCTTGAAGGCCACATGCGATAATCCTAGATTCTCGCAAGTCTCGCATGGCCCGCCTACAAGAATGCTTGGGCGCGGGTTTCGGCCCTAAAATGGACTCAAAACCCAAAAAATTGCCAATAAAAACTAAAAATAAACCATGGGAAGGTTAGGGAATCAAGAGATTACCTCGTTGGCTGAGACGGTTTGCTGAATGATCGCTTGTACCTCCCGCAATCGAGCAAATAAATTTGGGGGAAAATGAGGTATGTTGGACAAATTTTTGGCAAAATCACAATGAAATGGTAAAAAGCCCTTTTTACCCATATTTATTCACTTTTTACTATTTTTGTTGATTTTTTATATTATTTTTATTTACTTTGTCTATAAAACCTAATACCCTAATATCCTTGTGAGTGTGGTTTTTCACAGATATCGCAACTTCGAAGTCCAAACGAGGGGGTACGGGTGTTTTTTCTTTTTGTCGCATGTACGACTACTTTTTAGGGTTTTTCGGAAAAAACCTTGAGCTCAGTCTTCGTTCGTTCTCGCACTCGAAAAATATATGAGAACGTAAACGATTATACTTTTTCTCGTCTTTTCGTACTCGTCATGGTAACATGAAAACGACGAACGCTAAGGAGTATCCTTTAATCTCTTTTCACACTCCATAAAAACGAAAAGATGGCAGAGTGATCTTGTTCTTTTCACGCTCGTTAAAGAATTTGAAAAAATGTTTGATGGGCGATAGTTTATCACTTTTTCGGTCTCATCGAACTCTTTTACGAAAAAGGAACTGGGAGAGTTCTCTTTAAGTGTTTTTCAGACTCTCAAAACATGAAAACCCCCGAGTTTTCTATCCTTGGACTCGTTAAACAAACATCGAAAGACCCGCCATGGGACGGAACCACTCCTTCCTAGGGTTCGTTAAATATACTCCGAGGGACTCATCCGAAGGATGAGATTACATCAACAAGCATATGTTATCCTCCTCAAGCTTGTGTAAAAATAAAGAGGTACTCACTAGAAATGGTGGGGGAAATTTTGGGAAAGGGATGTGTTTTCGTATTCATATTAATGGTGGTAAGAGTTGCTCTTGAACATGACACCCCCTATTTTTCATTTGAATCCTGGTTGAGAAATCCATTTGTCTCTCGTTCGACTTGCTACAAGGTCATATCTTGGGTCGTCTTTGAGTCAGTGCTGCCAAGTTCTTGGTCGTGTCGTTCATATGTTCAAGAGAAGTTCACATGAGCCCTCTATTGAGTCGGCCATCTGCAGTTTCCCATTCTTACTATGTCAGCCTTCCCTGTGTCTGTTTCAACCCATATTCATACTGTGTTTCATCCTCAAAATATGTTACTTATTTCGCGTCATTGATGGGGGATACATCAAGGCCCTCCTATGATGAGTCTTGTTCCGTCAACTCCAACTCATTATCTGGAAATGAGACTTAGAAATCATTTAGTACCTTGGAACCTACATGCCTTAATGGCAGGTCTCTTCGCTTTCGACATGGGTTTCACATCATTGATCCCTGATCGAGAGATTCTGCTGAGTGCTCGACTTCAGCTCATGTATTCGCATTCGTTTGGATTGTACTTTGGTACCTTGGGAGTCATTGACATCAATGGTGATTTTCCTCATGCTTGTTAATAGTTTTCATCAATGACCGGTAATCAAGTGGTTTCTACCATGTTCGACTTCGGCACATGTAATCGCATGGCTAGATTCGTACTTTTAGGTGACGGGATTGAAGACCCTGGGTCTCATCTTTTTGATCCAGGCTACGATGGAGTATGTATGATTGATATCGACACATGGATCCACTTTGTATGTCATGTGGCTATGTCGTCTTAATTCAAGTCTTTTTGCATAGATCCACAGTGTATTCCTGGTGGCTATGTAGCATTTTGACGACATGGATCCACGATATATGATTGGTGGCCATGACCTACATTTATGATTCCATTCATTTGCGATTTGAGCATGAGAATGCCTACCTCAGAACTGGTATTATATTCTGCAGATGCTTGGTTGTTTACAGGTTTCCAATTAGGTGTGCTCCTTGTTTCTGACACACACACACATTTTACAAAGTATTTTGGCTGTCGCAAGTTCTAGCCTCATACTTTGGGGGGAATTATGTTACACATGATTTTGGTCACTCTGGTGATGTCTCTGCAAGTGATGTATTCAGGATCCCACAAGAACTTTTTGCCTGAGAAAAGTGACTGTTGTCTCCTTCCAGAAAACACATTTTTAAGATGAGTTCGCAGGCTGCCTATATCACAGGGTGTGAAAATCCTTCATTCTCACAGGCAACCCACACTCAGGGTGTGAACTATTCGCAATATTCTCTACAGGTAAGGTGCGAACCTATTTCAAAGGTTGGAAAAGAGAAGAGGTCATGAAGGTTCTAAAAGGGAATCTTCTAGAAAATGAGTTGGCATTTCACATGGTTGGCATCCTACTGACTTCTCAGATTTAGTGGGATCATCCCCATCCATTTAACCATTACAGACACAAAATGGATCCGAAATGTCATATCTTTATTACTGGAAGCATTCCATCATATCAAAGATATAAATTGTGCAGGAAATACACATATGACATCCATAGAACTTCATATCTTTGTTATATAAACTCTCAGAATTACAACATGTTGCACAATAAGCCTATGCTCAAAACTCAGACATAGAATAGACCTAGACTATATTCAAAGCATTACAACAATACAACAAGATCAGAGTGAGCTCAACACTTGTATGAGCTCGACACTCGTATTTAATCCAAATCAAAACTCTCTAACTAGCTAGCTCTATTTATGATGTTAGATGTTCCTTTTATATCTTTCTCTGTCAAGGAGCGTTGTCCCTTTCTTCTCTGCTCCACTCGTTTGTCTGATAAAACTACCTCACATGCTTCTGGTGTCTGCCAACGCTCCATGTAGACTTCCTGCATCAAGAGAAATCTTAAATTCCTAGCTAGCTCATTCTTTGGTTGTCTCACGTCTTTGTATGCTACTGGTAGTAATCATTCGGGGAGATTTCCTGATGATTCATTTCTTGATTCTGGTGGGCATATTCTTGATTTTTGGTACACGTGAAAAAATTTAGACTGGCGCAAACTTGGTAGCCTTTAATATTGGTGCAGACCTAAAAAAACCCAGTCTGGTGCACACTCTATGTCATTTCTCACGCATTTCCTTAGGTGCGAGAAAAACTATGGAATGAGCGCGCACAACTTCATTTGTGTGCGTGCACAAAACTAAACCTAAAACTTTGGGTGCCGACATGCCCCACCACTATTATCTGGCTCGTCTTGGAGCCACCTGCAGAAATTTTGATGACAGATAGTTGGAGTAAGAGCAAATCATCATTCAACAAAACAAGCTTGGCTGACGGCCAGACCAAAGTAAGAGAAAATCATCAATGTCGGTTGTAGTTGTAACTTGACTCAAGCCCATGAATTGTTGAGGCAGGTTGCATGGTGAAAGATGGAGTTTAAGTGCATGCAGCGAGATGCTCCCTATGGAATCTTCACTCATGTCTGTGGAGGGGAATAAGGGATTTTCTTAAGGCCCACCACCAAACACCAAGCATTGAAGAGAAGTAAGGCGTCGCCTAGAGAGAATATCCTTCTCTGCATGTCTATATATTTTAGAATGGCCAGGCCAAACATAGCCCTCATCATTCTACTGGAGGAGGGATGTGGATCTATGGCACGAGATGAGAGAAGAGGGTCAGAGAATGTGTGTGTGAATATCCAGAAGCCCCAGAGGTGTGGGTGGAGGAGGTGGATTTATGATGAAAGAGCAGGCCCTTCTTCATCAACAAAGGGGATGAATCATGGGATGGGTTAAATGTAGGGGCCCTCCTTATTATCAAAGGGGATGAAACATGGTGATACTTAATAGTGGGAGAGCAGGTGATTCAGTAGAGTAGAGGTTCTTCCTAAAGGTTGTTTGTACAACGTTAAGATGTGGAAGAGATATGTTAAGCGGGGAAGATCACGTCCCATGACATCTACGAAATGGGGCCATGATAGCAATGAAGGATGAGAAGTAGAACTGGGGCGACGGGAAACAACGATTGGTAACGGGACGTGGAGAATTTCTCCAAGAAATTTAGGGGAGAGAAGGTATTTATATTGGAGACATATGAGGTAAGGGGTCGATGAGTCTGATGGAGGTGACAGAGCAAAGATTATTTGAAAAATGAAGGTGGAATGGTGCAGTCGAAGAGATCCCAATATCGATTTGTCATCCTAAAGATATTCCTTCATGAATGAGGCATCATAACAGACTTCGTACCCATATGTTGTGGAATTTTCTGGAAGTAGATTGACTTTCCCTTTCAATGAGTGTATCTTCTAGGAAATCCTTCTGATACTCGCGTGAATTGGATGTCAATGCCCAAACATAATACTTATGTTACAGGGTCAGTCATGCTTACATACTCTGGGAATGAGAGAACATTATCCTGCGATAATGTTGGCACATGTGAATGAAGTTGGATGACAGTTATGAAGTAGGATCGAAACATCGAACCTCCCGCTAAGTGGTGAAATTGATGATTAATCATTCTCCTGTCAATGGAGTGGCTACAACGTTATTACCGATGATGTGTGGGAATGCCTACCATATTGATCAATGTGATCCGCTAACTGTTGTTGAAATATGCTATTGTCAGTAGTTCGTACTTAGTATCAATACTGTGGGCCTAGATATAATACACAAGTCTTATTTGTTGGGGGCGTCACGCATGTTTTCTGCGCACCTCGGCTAGTTTTGAAATTTCTAATTATTTCACTGCGGCAACCCCTAGTGGGTTGCAATGTGGCCCCATGCTTATTCCTTCAAGCAACATTTTCCCTAGGGGCTCGGTAGCAGGCCCGTTTGGCTCTTACAACATCCATTGATGAAAGAGATCATAAATGCTTGTGTCTATTGCATCTGTTGGATCCATGGGATGGGAAAGAAATGGTTGGTTTTTACTGAATGATTCGCCGACGTTGACGTCCTAGGCATCTGTTTCTAGAGTGGGTGCAGGTGGTCTCCATGTTAGTTCAGCCAAAAAATTTGGGATGAGTGGTGGGAATGCATGATTATGATTATATACAACACACCATGCGTCATTTCTTGGATAACCATCCTCTTGCACAAAGGTAGGTAATGTGAGGGCCAGTTTTCCTTATTCACAATCTTTCATGCATATCTGCTTCTACGGTTACCCATTCTCGGTAAGGTTGGCGGTGAGCATCCCACCATCATGCATGAATCCCTATCAACACTTTGTGTAGTGCGTGGGGCCTCTGGTACTCGAGAATGTGTTTTATCCATGCAATCAAAGTGTTTATCGACTCTGACCCATCATATTGATAGAAGACAAAGTATTTAACGCACTCTTCTACAGAGATATGCACGAACCTCCTCGTTGAGACTTCATATAGTTTATTCTTCCACCTCTCCATGGCATCCCCAAAATCCGTGTCATAAGACTTGACACTCCTCCAACTTAGATCACCATCTATAGTGGGGTTGATGTAATCCTCCCTGTGCCCTGTGACTTTGTAAATATTTTCAATGACTGAGCTCCATGCATCCTCATCCACATGCTCATTGTATCGGTCACCCTCATATGAATATAGTGACGTGACTACACATAGGGTGTCAGTTTCAAAGGACATCTACATCTTCTTCAAATTTAACACTGCATTATTGTCAAAGTCTCAGTCGATCCTCAATAATGAAAGATAGGGATCAGACTCATCCATGATCTCAATGAATTCAAAGTCTACCTTTGTTTTCACTCCTTTGATGTTCACTTCTACTTTCTCTAGCTGACCGATGGGGTAGATATTGTATTGATTGGTCAATCAAAGCTGGATGGATGACCAAGACAACTTAGGATTACCCATTACTTCCCAATATTTCTTGGGAAAAATGTTCACATCAGATCCCAGATCCAACATGTCTCCACCCATGTCATACCCACCAACTTATGTCGTCATTTTAAATTCTTGGCCAGTTCGTTTTTGCTTGCTGACCTGACATACATCCCTTTCTGGAAGCAGAGTGGATATGGTGGTCTCCTCTCCTTGGTCCTTGATGAAAGTAGTTAACATCTGTATTAGCTTACTTGTGACTTCTGGATCTTTAAGCAATCGCAAAAAACGGTGCAAGAAGCTATTGACTTGATCTTCAATTTTTTCCATGCGACCTAAGTTGCACAAGGCTTATGTGCGCACTCTTCTTTGCAATTCCTCATGGAGTTGTTCTTCGTATGAATTTTGCTCAACGTGTCGCAATGTAGTCTGCATGTGTCCTTAATCTATCAATATTTGGGTCGCACATTAAATTTCATCGTGCACGAGAGCCTGATCCAAAGATCTTTGCATCACCAGTTGCATTTCCTCGTGTGCGTGAGCTTCGTCCAACTACCTCTGTGTTTCCCACTGCACCTCTTCATGGATCTATGCTTCTTCAAGTGACCTCTGTGTCACCCTCTACACTTCCTCCCAGATTCGTGCCTCTTCGAGAGACCTTTGAGTTGTGCGTTACAGCGTGTCGCATGCTCTTTCTACTTCAAGTGCTCTCTACGCATCATGCAAAAACTATTTATGATGATCAACATCAAACTTTTGGGGGGTGGTGAGGTGCCTTCTTGATCTTTTCGTTTGTTTTTTGACCCGATCCTTCACCATGCTCAAAGTTTTCCCTTATCTTCTCCCCTTGTGGGTTACTTCCTAGACATTCGCCTCCCCGTTCTTCCTTTTGTTTTTGTGTGGCTCGCCATGTACCATGTTACAATTGGTCTCATTTTCCTCCCACTTCTTCAGTAAGTTGGGACAATCCTCAGTTACATGTTTAGGACTATAACAATAGGAACATAGTACACATGGATTGGTGCAAAATCGTGAGACATGATCAATCTCACTGCAATTAAAATAGGTTAGGGGTCTACCTGCTCCTCCTCCATATCTGCGACCGCGACTGTGTCCATATCCACCTTGGGGTCCTCCTTGGTATCCGTCTCTTTCTGTGGCATCGCACTCACCACCTTTTTTCTCCTCATGTACCCGGAATGCATCATGGGTGTTATCTTGCATTAATTGGAGGGATCGACAGTTGTTGACATCATGGCCAACGGACTTATAGAACTCACAGAATGGGGTGTGAGTTGTTTTATGATATTTCTGCAATGTGGGATAGTGGGGTGGCACATGGCCCCACTACCTGCATATTTCACACCATTCGAACTGTCCATATAGAAATGCACTTGGTGTGCCTGTCACCATATAATTTGGAAGGAAAATGCACTTGTCTCGACGATGCCCCTCAGAATGACATGCAATACACCAAACGTGCTCACACATGACTTTAGTCTTGGACATATCTTGCAGTTGTATTATCAGGTTGGCTAGTTGTGATTGAACTTGCACCATCCCAGTCGATGTCTCCACGCCTCTAGGTGTAGCTTCCAAGCGCATCACGATATCAACTGCCTTTGCTTGAGTCGTCAACTTTTGTTGGGTGAGTGAGACTCAAATATGGGGGATAAACACTGCAATGAACCATTCTTTTTTATGCACATCCTAGATTTGGAACGTCATCCTATCCAACAAGATTTTCAACCATTGGTCATAGTCCTAGACAATTTCCCCTTCTTTCTATTTGATTTCCTTGATTTCAGTAATGCATTGGGATTATGAATTAGGATTCTAAAACTCCCTAAGAATATCCTTATTGATCTCGGCCAGGGACCTTTCCTATCCCGCTAGCACGGTAGCCTTTTATTTCATGTACCACGTTAGGGATCTATCCCTTAACTTAGTCTCTAATTGAACGATCTTAGTTGTGTCTTCTGTAACTCTCTTTACAGAAAAAAAATTCTTCACATGTGAACCAACATTTATTTACATCATCCTTACTCGTTCTGTGGAACATGAGAAACCTCAGTGTACTATCTTGATTCGTCATCATTGAACTAGAGCTAGTTCCTCTTCTCTGACTGCTATTGGCTGGATCTTTCCACACCATTATCTCTTGGGGTAAATTATTGTTGACTTCACCTTCTTCTTCACTTGTCTCATCACTTTCTTCTTCTTCTTCTCTTTCTTCGACTCCAATCTCTTCACTATCTGTTGTGTTTTCTTCTTTATTAAAAATTCACAACACGGGTGGTACAAAGGGGGGGGGGTAAGTTTATATTCTTCTGAAATTTCTTGTGAGGTGTCCCAAAGAGTTATCTACTTGCAGCCACAGAAGACCATCCACAAGAGCAAAATTCTGTGCCCTACCTTTCTGTCTTGACCGCGCACCACAAATGAGCACTCCTTCTCCTATGCCGATTCGTGCGCTGCCACTTTGTGCTTCATCTTTCGGTCCATTCTGTGCACTACCACCTTGCACAAAATCACTCTCTGCAATTAGAATGCTACTACTCCACGCACCATCCTCTATATTTATCAACACACCACTACTTTGCGTTTCATCTTCTTCTAAGGTTGTGACACTCCGCAACAACAAAAAAAGGCGGACTTCATCACCTATGTCCGTACTAGTATCACTACTGGTATCCCTACCATACACCATCTCCTCTACACCACTCCTCTTCGAGAGCCTATACTTGTTTGCGCTCCACTTTCACACAACATCCACTCCCACACTACCACATGGTGCAGTTTCTTTTCTGTTCATCTTGGAACCGACCCCTCTTCATGCGCCCTTGGCTAATTCTTTTCCACCTTTTTCTTCCGCTCTTCTTTTTATCTCAACTCTTCTTGCATACCTCTTAGCTCTTTTTCTCCTTTTCTCTTATGGTTCCATTCCATACCTCACCTCATCTCAACAACTTCTTGGATCCTCTTTAATGGATCCATCTTCTAGCTCCTTTCCCCCACATTTTCCAACCCCCCTACTGCTAGTGGGTTTACTCACCCATTTTGTCGGGCACCATGCACATCATTATTCTCTCCATGAACAACATCTTGATCCAAAGTGAAATTTCTTATATCATCTGCTTCCTTGGACCTTCTTCAAACCTTCTTTAATCCTTGCTGAAAGAATCACTATATTCTATAGAAAATTCAATAATGTATCCTTCCTTCACTCGAGTGAACCAAAAATCAATAGCCCGAGTCCACTTGTTATCTAACACCTTCAACCTATCAAGATTGTCTTGATCCCAAACTATTGGCTCCACTAGAAATGTGGCCGAATTGATATCAACTTTCCTTTTCAACCATTCATGCAATAGGGAGGGAAATTTCACGCAGAAGAGTTGATGCATATCCGAGTAAATATATCTTCATTTTCATTCATTCACGTTCATCCTCAATCCTTGCGTCTCTCATAGGTAAAACTCATCTTCTTTTGCTTCTATCCAGTCTTGAATCTCCTCCTTAGAAGGATGCCAACTCAATTTTATTTTCCTTCATTGATCTTAGCAAGACTTCAGGTCTAGGAAATATAACAATTTGTTGGGTGCTTTCGGTCCACACTTGTGCACATCCCATCCTTCTCAACACTGTGGAGTTTTAGACCTAGGGTTCATGCAGAGTTTTCCAACAAAAACCCCAAAGCACCGACATATCAATCCTCAACCAAGGCCGAGGAAGGGCTCACCCAAGATGTAGAGAGGATCACAGAGACCACATGGTCTTGTGATAGGGATTAAGGTTTAAACATATGAAACATCACTGCAATTGGCATCCATGTAACTTATGTTTGATAAACTATTAGGACTAAGAATGAAAACAATACACACACATATTCAACTCATACCTTACAGACACAGAATGGATCATAATTGTCATATCTTTATTACTGAAAGAATTACATTATATTAGAGATATACATTGCGTAGGACAGACACATATAACAACCATAGAACTTCATATCTTTGCTATATAAACTCTATGAATTACAACATGCTCAACAATGTGCCTATGCTAAAAAATCATACATAGAATAGACTGAGACTGTATTCAAAGCATTACAACAATACAACAGGCTCAGAGTGAGCTCGATACTGGTAGCTATCTCTATTTCTAATGTTAGAGGTTCCTTTTATATATTTCTCTACTGGGGAGAGTTGTCTCTTTCTGCTCTACTCGACTTGTTTGTCTAATAAAACTACCTCGCATGCTTCTGGTGTCTACTAGAACTCCACGTAGACTTCCTACATCAAGGGAAATCTTAACTATCTATCTAGATCATTCTATGGTCGTCTCACATCTTTGTATTCTGCTGGTAGTAATCATTCGTGGATATTTCTTGATGATTCATTTCTCGATTCCAGTGGGCATCTTCTTGATTTCTGACGCACTTGACAAAACTCAAACCAATGCACACTTGGTAGCCTTTAATATTGGCACGCCACTGAAAGAACTAAGTCTGGTGCACACTCTATGTCATTCCTTGTGCATTTCCTTATGCGTGTGGGAATCTATGGAATGCACACGCACAACTTGTTTTGTGCGTGCTTGCAAAAATGAACCCAAAAATTTTGGTGCCAACTAGCCCCCACCACTATTATTTGGCTCATCCTTGAACTAATTGTGGAATTATTACGTCGAATAGTTGGAGTAAGCACAAATCATCATTCGACAAAACAAGCTTGGCTGATACTGGGACCTGAGTAACATAAAATCATTAATGTCGGTTGTAGTTGCAACTTGACTCAGGTCCGTGAATTGTTGAGGCATGCCGCATGGTGAAAGATGGAGTTGAAGTATATGTGGCCAAATTCTCCCTCCGGAACCTTCACTAGTGTTTGTGGAAGGGAATAAGGGATTTTCTTAAGGCTCAACACCAAACACTGTTCACTGAAGAGAATTAAGGTGTTGCGTATGTTGGCACCGCCATTTTTCTTTCCATTTAGAGTCGGTTTTAGTCCAGGTATGGCCCATGCACCCAAACATGTGAAGTCAGGTATGTAGCACTATGGGGTCGAAGTCAGATAGTGGCCTATTGGCCCTTGGAAACAGGAAGGGATGTTAGAGTCAAAATATGCGTAAGTGGTACGAATATGTCTTCTCCAAAGAGTCGAGTCCTGTTAAGAAATCAGTCTCTACGTGCCCCAGGTTGAGTCAAGTAGTTAATGGAAATCGCATCGGCAAGTGAAACAACTATTATCAGTTCATCATGAAGGATGAGGGAATGAAAAATCGCTGTGTTCGTATCATGCATACCGAGGGAATGAAAAATCGCGGTGTTCGTATCATGCATACCCTGCAAATCTTATCGCCTGTGTTCTACATGTGGGGATGTGCCATGGAAAATCTGCAATTCGATTCAAAACAACCCGTCGCCATGAATTCATTTTTCTCTGACACGATCCCTCCTTCTACCCGATTTTTTATAAATTTCAGATGCTTGACACCCATTTCAGTCGTGAAACCAGGTCCGCACTCTGTTTGCAATTTCCCTTGCCAGTTTAGGTTGGTCAAAATTCTCTCCCTGTGCATTTGTCAGATACACTGTGCGCATAATACATGCTGGTCATGCCATGGAAACCTCCCAAAGCATAAGCAAAGGCGCTTGGAGAAGAAAAATTTCTAGGTCCAGGCCCCAAAATGATTGGGATTCGTTCTCACCTGCAACAGGCATTCCTAAGGACGTGAAACAAGTTATTCCTTTACCCACAAAGATGATCATATCGGACTGCGTGGAATCTGAAGAAAAAAGACTTGCGTAGGGAGGAAAGATAGTAGAAGCCCCTTCTCCCCAACATCAAATACCTCGGAGAATGGGCAGGCCAAGGAAGAAAAAGGAAGCCGAGGAAGCCCAAGTTTCATAAGAGCCGCATGCCAAATCAGTGGTCGAAGAACTACTCATGTGCGCCATCTAGCTTGAGCCCACTGGAGGATCGAGCTGTGAAAAGAGGAGCAGAACAAGGGAAATGGATAAAACAGGAGCAAATGATCAAGATCCATCTCAACAATTAAAGCAGGAAAATATGGCTATTGCTAAACTCTACCAGGAAAACATGGAGTTGAGGCGACAACTAGAGATAAAGAATATGGAAGTGTCAATAGTGCAAGGTCGTGAAGGGAACATGCAATGGCTAAAAAGACAGCTCAGAGAGGTGCAAGAAACCCTTGCACAATTGCGAGAAGCATAGAGGTTGTTAGAGGAAAGGCATACAAATAATTATAGGGAATGTGAAACAACTGGGAAGGAAGCCTATGCGGCTCTCACCAATGCGCAGAAAAAACAAGTTTAGCTAGTGTTCGTCTTTACATCCGCAAACATAAGACAAATCTTAGCAGTTTTGAAGGAAACGTTTCCCTAAAGCACTCTACCATTTTGATAATGATCGTGACCATCAAACAACCACTTTTCGTGCACATTTTTCGCAGCAAATGAGCACGGGACAGAAATCAAAGCCATTATAGCAGATAATGAGTTCCTAGTAGATACATGTTTGCTCAGACATCTGATCGAAGGGAAATACTGACACTTATTTTCCTCATAATTGTTAGGACCACATATTGTACCTTTTTGCCCATACTTTTTGCCATTATTATACCCTTCATCACTTGTATTTAGACTCATAATATCACTTCATCTGATCATTCCAAGGTATACAACATCCTTTCTCATTTACTATATGCTTAATCTATTTTGCATAATATTTTACATTACTTTTGCACTTAACCATTGATTAGAAGTGCATAAGTGTCCATAACTGCAGATTCGCATTCGAGGACGGTGCTGAAACACAGAATTGTCCAAGGTCGTTGTTGCTGAACTGATGCTGAAACACGAAGCTGCTACACAGTTCTGAGGACGCATATGCTGAAACATGGAGCTGTCACTCAGTTCAGAAGTGCAGATGCTGAAACACGAAGCTGCTACACAGTTCTGAGGACGCATATGCTGAAACATGGAGCTGTCACTCAGTTCAGAAGTGCAGATGCTGAAACACAGAGGAGACCGCCATGATGCTGAAACACGAGCCGTGACAGTTAGCAGTCAAGGCCGACACAGTCAAGGGCGCAATTCACGTGGCTGAAACAGCCCGTGAATTGCGATGCTGAAACAACATCAGCAGCTATGAGAAGGAGCTGTTACACCAGCCGTAAC
>ML781966.1:149846-175265 GCA_009831015.1 Picea engelmannii | reverse complement strand
TGCAACTGCTACTGCTAGTAACCCTAGCTGCAGTTCTTTGGAAGCTACTCCTGCTAGTAACCCTAGCGGCAGTTCCTCAATGAGCTCAATACCTAGCGGTTATGTTTCCTTCCAGCGTTTTAGGCTGACTGAAGGGTGTGTGGACCCATAACCTGTTAGAATATAAAGGATTGTGTGCTCATTTTACCACGACGATACCCTTGTCTCCCAACCACAGGCCGAAGCCTCCCTTCGAGCACCTTGACCTTGACCGAGAAGAGAATTATAGATGAAATCTATAGGCAAGAGAGGCTAAATGCACCAAGAAAAAGAATAGAAACAAAACTGAACAGATGATCCCACCCAGAACTAGCGCACCACTTTCCCCAGAGACCTGCGCACAAAACTGCCAACTGCAGTGCGCACAACTGGCTCTGCAATTCTGAGAGTGTGTAATAATGAAACTAGCGCCCTGTATTTATAGTGGACTGGACAGTCTAATTGGGGCCAACCTGACCAGTCTAACTGTGTCGACTTCTCTTTCTGGGCATCAATAAATTCAATATAAATATATTTGTTCAGCCGACAACCTGTCTAGGGTTTTCTTCAATTCTTTGCTTCCTTTCGGAGGATTCTAATATCGTAATAGGTCATCATAGAGGTTCATACCTCCCGAAGCTACCATAATATTAACAGGATCTCCTCGAAGGATTTTTAGAGTATGACCTATCTGCTATCCCCAGAGAGAAAAATCAGATCGCTGATACGTTGGCCACCTTGGCCTCAGTTTTTAAGATCCCCATCTTCCCAAACAAAAAATATGAAACCGAGGTCAAGCACAGGCCGACAGTGCCTTATAATATCAAACATTGGCAAATTTTTGATGACAACAAGCAGGTGGAGAGATTCCTCCTTATGAGCGACGAGTTTGCTAGTACAAACATTGACGAAGAATGCTGCTGCGACAAAGATGAGAGCGCGGATGCGCCCAGTAATGACGACCCTTTACAAAACCAAATCGTGGGAAGGGAAATAATCCAACTGAAAAATAACATCATTACAAAGGGGTTAGTGCCGCTGGAAAAACTGTTTGATGAGAATGATGTGGCTAAAAACCCCAATATCACTACAAGCGCAGAAGACGTGGAAGACTGCAACATCGGAACTGAGGAAAACCCAAACATGATCAAATTATCGAAAACACTCAGTCCATAGGTCAAGAAAGACTACGTCAAAATCATGAAGGATTTCCCCGATGTGTTCGTGTGGAGCTACGATGATTTGAAGGTGTACGACACCAAGGTAATACAACATGTTATCCCTCTCAAAGAAGACCAGAAACCTTTCAAACAGAAGTTGAGACGAATAAATCCCCTATTGTTTCCACTGATCGAAAAGGAGGTAAAGAAGCTTTTCGACGCTAAGATTATTATTTCTTTGTTATTCTCTAAATGGGTAGCTAATTTGGTGCCCGTAAGAAAGAAAAGTGACGAGATAAGACTGTGTGTAGATTTCCAGAATCTAAACAATGTGTCTCTCAAGGATCACTACCCTCTCCCAAAAATGGACTATATCCTGCAAAAGGTGGTGGGGTCTCAGAAGATGTCCATGCTGGATGGTTTCTTAGGTTATAACCAGATCATGGTTCACCCAGGCGACAGAGAAAAAATAGCTTTCAAAACTCCATGGGGAACGTTCATGTATGCCAAGATGCCTTTCGGTCTGATGAACGTCGGTGCCACTTTCCAAACGGAAATGGACATAGAATTTGCCGAAGAAAAGGATAAGTTAATTGTAATCTATCTGGACGACATCACGGTATACTCTGCCTCCGACAAGAAACACCTCGAGCACCTGAAGAAAGTATTCCAGAAGTGCAGGAAGTTCGGCATATCGCTAAATCCAAAGAAATCACATTTCAGGGTGGAAGAAGGGAAGTTGTTAGGACACATTATCTCCAAGGAAGGCATTAAGATAGAACCCAGTAGGGTTGAAGGGATCCTAAAGATCGACACCCTGCGCAGTAAAAAAGAAGTGCAATCCTTCCTGGGAAAAGTGAACTTCTTGAGGATATTCATCCCAAACCTAGTTGAAATCATAAAGCACATACCCTGCATTCTCAGGAAGGGAAACAAGATCAAGTGGAACACGAAGGCCAAGAATTATTTTGACGGTATCAAAGTGGTGCTGACTAAATCTCCTTTTCTATCCAACCCATACTTTACAAAAGAATTCATCCCATTTTCATTCGCCTCAGAACACAGTATTGTCGGCGTGCTGTTGCAGAAAGACGAACATGATTTCGAAAAACCCATAGCCTATTTCAGACGGATGTTGTGCGATGCTCCACTGAGGTATGGCATTATGGAAAAACAAGTGTATGCCTTAGTGAAAGATTTGAAAGAGTTCAGGACATACATATTTCACTCCCAGTCATCGCTTAAGTGCCCAACAACTCAGTAAAGGATATCCTGACTCAACCCGACCCGAAAGAAAGGAGATGAAAGTGGATAGCGGCCATGCTGGAATATGATCTTGAGATCAAGCCTACGAAACTGATCAAGGGTTAGGGTCTGGCGAAGTTAATGGCGCAGTCGGACTGCGACGCTATAGGAATGAATTTCATCGTTGATCTGTCGGAATGCCCTCAAGAAGAAAAAACCACGCAGGTGTCTCAGGAGTTCATTGATTCGCCATGGTATGCGGACATCATCTATGTGTTAGAGAATATCCAGGCCCCTCCGGGCGTAAGTAAAACTAAGGCCAGATTTCTCAAGCTTAAAGCGATCAAGTTCTGCATCTTGGAAAATTCACTCTATTGGAAGGACCCCGTGGGTATATTGCTGAGCTACTTGCTGGAAAATGATGCGAAGCGGGCCATACAAGAATTTCACAAAGGTGATTGTGGAGGACACAACCACTGGAAAACCACCGTGCAAAAAATCCTAAGGGCATGTTACTATTGGCCTACAGTGTTCGTTGACGTGTACAAAGAGGTCTTCAACTGCCACAAATGCCATATTTTTGATGGAAGAAGAAAGCTACAGCCTCTACCACTAAAGTCGATATCAGTCGAAGCACCTTTCATGCAGCGGGGTCTAGATTTTATAGGGGAAATAAATCCACCATCCTCTGCGCAACAAAAATGGATACTCACGACCACTGACTACTTCATGAAATGGATAAAGGAAATCCCCACAAAGTAAGCTACCGACGCAGTCATCATCCAATTCCTAGAGACAAACATCTTGTCGAGGTTCGAATGTCCCGTCAAGATCATAACAGACAATGCAATTGTGTTCAAGTATAAGAGGATGGAAATTTTTTGTCAGGATTACAATATAACCCTGGGGCATTCCACGACGTTCTATCTGCAAAGAAACGGGTTAGCAGAATCCTCAAATAAGAGCCTAACCGGAATCATCAAAAGACTCCTGCAAGAAAATAAGAAACCATGGCATAAATAGCTTATCTATGCGTTATGGGCAGATTGGGTTACCACCAAGAAGTCCATCTCAACGTCGCCCTTTTAGATCGTTTACGACGCAGAAACAATCTTCCCTACTTCACTGTGGCTACCCATCAGAAAGCTATTGCAAGAACAGGAGGTCGAGCCAAAATATGCACAAAGGAGAATAAACCAATTAATTCACACACAACATGTGTGGGAATATGTGTATAATTGGTCTCAACTCCATCAGGAGAGGATGAAGAAAGATTTCGACAAGCAGGAATATTTTCAGGTAGGGGAGCTAGTGCTAAGATGGGATGTGAGAAATGGAGATAAGAGGAAGCACGAAAAGTTCAACCACCTTTGGACAGGTCCATTCAGAATCAGCACGTATTGTGGAAACAATGTTTATTTCCTAGAAGGGATAAATGAAGAATGCCTTGGTTGGAGGCTTGTAAATGGCGGGTTCCTCAAGCATTATCCGATGAAATAAAATCCGTTTAAGTCATTTGTCATTGTAAATATTCGTTTTATTTTTGTGTCGAGTTAGTAGGTTAGCAGAAAATTGAAGCCCGAAGTGAAGGCCCTAAGTTTATGAAAATTGCTAATATGGCTCTTGATCATTTCCCTTGATCAAATTAGTTTTTGCTAATCTGATCGATGAACTCTACCAGGAAAACATGGAGTTGAGGCAACAACTAGCGACAAAGACTATGGAAGCATCAACAACACAAGGTCGCGAAGGGAATGTGGCTTGGCTAAAAAGACAGCTCAGAGAGGTGCAAGACACCATTGTACAACTGTGAGAAGAAAAGAGGTTGTCAAAGGAAAGGCATACACAACATTCCAGGGAATGCGAAGCGGCCGCGAAGGAATCCCGTGCGGCTCTCATAAGCGTGCATAAAAAACAAGTTTAGCTGGTGTTCATCTCTACATCCGCAAACATAAGACAAATCTTGAAAGTTTTGAAGGACACGTTTCCCTAAATCACTCTACCATTTTGATAACAGTTGCGACCATCAAACAACCACTTGACGTGCACATTTTTCCTAGCAAATGAGCACGTGACAAAAATCAAAGCCGTTATAGAAGATAGTGAGTTTTTGGTAGATACCCATCCGCTCAGACATCTGATCGAAGGGAAATACTAACACACCTTTTCCTCATATCGAGCTTTGACCGATGATCAGATCCTCGTGAAAAATTTGCGAACACTCGTGTGTAAACAGACGTGATTATTGTCTATTTTGGAAAGCGCCATGCGAAGATTCTCTAACACATACCACTCAGTTTCCTAGTTTTTAGAGATAGCAGTTAGAAAAAAGGGTATCCCAAGCGACGCCCTCGTTTATATATTTCATCTTTTCAATGTAGGCCAGGTTGGTTGGCAAAATTGGTAGACTATAAATATTGTATGTAATTTGAGTTTTTGACCGAAACTTAATGCAAAGGTCCTGCAACTTGATGAAAAGATTATAATTGTAGTAGTCAGATGTATTGTGCCTCTTTCTTTGCATATGTGCTTCCTGTCATCTTTATTCATATCCTTTTATGTCTATTTCAGAAGGAATTTTCGAACCTGTGGATTCGCTGCGCAACGCCCCTTGTTCGCACCAATTAGACAAAACGTTTTCTTCTAAAATATAACTCTGAATTTGCCCGCAGTGGTGCTTCGAGTTACTTCCTGTTTTTCTCCCCCACCACACATTACGATTTTACAGTGAAGATTGTTGCTCGCTTAGCCTTATCCTCTCAAGTCTAGTCACCGGGTGATTTGTCTCTGTCATTTCCTCGAATCGAATCCATAGCCCATCTCTTAATTTCTTGCGCCAATATAACTAGAACCCATTATATCAAAGGTGTTGAATCTAGCCACTGTGTTTAAATCCATATCCCACATGGAGATTGCGCCCCTCGAGAGAGCCCTCTCCAGATCCAAAAGGCTAGTTTCGAGTTTCAAAGTTGGTTGAAAAAGTTACATTTGTCATATGTTTATCAACCAAATAGATTTACGGAGTGCTAACAACATAGAGAGAGTATCCTTCTCTTCCTATCTATAGATTTTAGGATGACCAGGCCGAGCTAGTATCCCTATCTGTTCTACTAGAGGAGGGATGTGGATTTATGGAATGAGGTGAGAGAAGGTGGCCCGACAATGGGTGTGTGAATATGTGCAAGCCCCGAAGGTGCGAGTGGAGGAGGTTGATTTATGACGAAAGAGGAGGCCCTTCTGCATCAACAAAGGGGTCGAAGCATGGTATGGGTTAAACTTAGGGACCCTCTCTATCAGCAAAGGGGATGAAGCATGACGACACTTAACAGTGGGAGAGTAGGTAAGTCAATAGAGTAGAGGTTCTTCCTAAAAAAAAATTTCATAGTGTTAATATGCGGAATAAACAATCTGGGGGAAGGGGAGGAGATTGGTTAGGTGGGGAAGAACACGTCCTGGGATGTCTACGAAATGGGGCCATGATAGCATTGAAGGATGGGGAGTAGAACTAGGGGTGACGGGAAACAAATATTGGGAACAGGACGTGGATAATTTATCCAAGGAATTTAGGGGAGAACAAGTATTTGTATTGGAGACAAAGGAGGTAAGGGGGTCAACAAGATGAGTCCGATGGAGGTGATAGAGAAAAGATTACTTAGAAAATGGCAGTGGAATGGTGAAACCGGAGAGATCCCAATCTCTATTTGTCATCATGAAGATATGCCATGATGAATGAGGCATCATAACAGACTTCATACCCATATGTTGTAGAATGTCCTAGAAGTAGATTGCCTTGCCCTTTCGATGAGTGTATCTACTAGGAAATCCTTTCAATGCTTGTGTGGATTGGTAATAAGAGCCCGAACATAGTACTTGTGTTACAGGGTCACTCGTGCTTACATAGTATGGGAATACAAGAAGGTTGTCCCGCGATCATGTTGGCATGTGTGATTGAAGCTAGATGATGGTTAGGAAGTAGGCTCAGAATGTCAAACCTCCCGCTAAGTGGTGAAATTGACGGTTTCATTGAATTTGGAATCCGATCAATCATTCTTCTGTCAATGGAGTGGTTACAACACTACTAATGATGATGCGTGGGAATACCTGACATATTGATCAATGCAATCTGCTAACTGTTGTTGAAATATGTTGTTTCCAGTAGTTCGTACTTAGTAACAATATTGTGTTCCTAGATGTACATACACGAGCCTTATTTTCTAGGGGCACCGTGCATGTTTTCTATGCACCCCAACTAGGTTTGACCTTTTTTATTATTTTATTTTGGAAACCCCTAGTGGGTCGCAACGTGGCCCCATGCTTATTCCTTCAAGCAATTTCATCCTCGAGGGATCAATAGCAGGTCCTTCTAGCTCTTGCAACATCCATTGATGCAAGAGCTCATCAATGTTTGCGTCTATCTTGTCTATTGAATCCATGCTATGGGAGGGAAATGGTTGGCTTTTGCTGAACAATTCATCGACGTTGACGTTTTGGGCATCTGTTTCCAGAGTGGGTGCAGGTGGTCGCCATGTTAGTTCAGCCAAAAAATTTAGGATGAGTGGTGGGCGTGCACACTTATGCTTCAAATATTTATGACACACCTTGCACCGTTTCTTGGCTAACCATCCTCTTTCACAAAGGTAGGTAGTGTGAGGGAAATTTTCCCTCATTTAGAATCTTTTACACATATCTACTTCTATGGTTACCCATTCTCAGTAAGGTTGACGATGAGCAAATCACCATCACACTGGAATTCCTATCAACATTGTGTCTAGTGCACTAGACCTCTAGTACTAGAGAATGTGTTTTATCCATGCAATCAAAGTGTCCACCGACTCCGACCCATTATATCGATAGGAGCCAAAGTCTTCAACACGCTCTTCTACAGAGATATGTGCACAACTCCTTGTTGAGACTTCGTATAGTTTATTCTAACACCTCTCCATGGAATCCTCAGAATATGTGTCATAAGTCTTGACACTCTCCAACTTAGCTCACCATCTGCAGTGGGGTTGATGTAGTCCCCACTGTTCCCTGTGACTTTGTAAATATTTTCAATGACTGAGCTCTGCGCGTCCTCATCCACAGACTCATTGTTCCGGTCGCCCTCATATGGATCTAGTTGAGCGAACATGTGCAAGGTGTCAGTTTCAAAGGACATCTTCCTCTTCTTCAAATTTAACACCACATTATTGTCAAAATCCCGATCAATCCCCAATAATGTTGGATACGTATCAAACTTGTTATCGTGCAAAATGTAGGTTGGGAAAAGCCCAACCCAATCCACTGGATGGTGATAATGGTGGGAGATTTTACCCACTGTCACCTCAGATAAAACCTCCCTCTCTTTTGTGAAGGAAGAATCCAACACAAGGGGGAGTCCCGGGTGACCCCAGGGGGAAATGAAGTGGAAAGTGAGAGTATGGAAGTGAAGCCCCTATAGGTCAAATTACCAAATGATAAAAGGCTCGATAACGAGTCTCGAGGATGGAGGATGGTTTCCAAAGCCTTGGGTACTTGTACCAGAGTGTTACACCTGCCCGAGACAAGACAAATAACCAAGATACAAGCTTAAATGTCAGAGGGACAAGAAAGTTAAGCTTGTTGTCCTAAATTACAGCGGTAAAAAATATATATATATCAGCAACATAATCAATCATTTACTGTAGAAATAACCATCAAAACCATCAAGTAATTATTGGATAATGAAGCACTGAACCAATAGATAACTTTTCAATATTTTAGCACAAATTTCGATGGAGAATCAGGGCTGCAAAAAGATGTTTTCAGATATTTTTTAGAGAATCCAAATGGTTGTAGCAAATATTTTCTACAAAAACAACTTTTACCCCAAGAAACTAGCCAACAACTTTCCCAACAATAACCAATATCAAGTAGATAAACAATAACAACTTGCCAACTATTTTTGTAACGTTCCCCCACCATCAACCCCATGGTCGGGCTGACATTACTACGCAGAAAAACACTATTGTAACATATTATGCATTCTTATGAAATACAATTGCTTAATTACAGTTAAACACAGCGTAAGCACATTAATACCGTTAGCATACATAATCCACGACATTAACAATAATTCACAAATACAACGGAATACATGTAAACATTGCTAGAATCACAGACATGCAAATTTAATTGAAATGATACACATGCATATACTTATCTTTTAGACTGGATGTAATTCACCAACTGCGTGTAGCCCTCCCATGAACCTCCCAGCCTTAGACCACGTTGCTCATCACTCTCAGCAGTAGGTCACCCCCGAGCTGAGACTAAGCTCCACCAAGTAGGGATTCCTAGGCTAGGCAGGGAATACAGGAAGACACATAGTCAGAGGAGAAGGATTCTCTCCCATGAGCCACTTATGCCCACTACTCACAGACTCTCATTCCCCACATGTTTGTCCCACCACAGGAGTATACACCTTCACTGTCACCAAGACAGTGCATCGGCTGCTAACCTCCCTTCCCTTGGGCTTCAACAACAGACCGGACTGGAAGTCTCTGAGCTCTGTGGTAGCTACAGAACTCCTTCCAGGAGTTCTCACTTCCTCCGCGCACTCTCTCACCTGGAGAGAGTCACTCATAGACTGGGTAACCTTCCTCTTCAACAACAATCACCTCCCTCACACTGGCGAGCAAGCCACAAGTAGTCCAGCACTACGTGGCCACAACAGTCAATTGGGAAAATGGGTATGGACACCCGAAATGGAAACGATTAGTGCTAAAGCATAGCGCGGCTCTGGGATTACAGGATGCATTAATATTTCCGACAAACAACACAGGATGCACGGCTCAACAATTATGGAACATTCGGTTCTCCCAACCAACAATAAGGAACAGACTCACCTCTCTAGTTTCAGAGATGTGTAAGGTGTACAGAGGTTCAATCATAGAGGCCAAACACGTACATATGGAGGATGGAGGAATTGGAAGGTCGAACCCTGGATTCAAGTGATGGTTGGAGGAATTCCCACCCCCTCCTACGCAACAGTCGATGGAATGGAAAAAGAACCCCCAACATGGCTCATTTCCTGGGTTAAATCGCATGCACCTGGGTTGACACATGTCGCCCATGAAGCTGCATGGGTCCCTCCCCAGGAACTTAGGACAAAACATAGATTTCACATGGCTTTTGGGATAATATTAAAATATTATTTCCAAGGACTTAAGCCCCTAGGCTCCACACTTAGCCTCTCTTTCCAACCTTCCAGGCCCCAATCCCTTACCCAGGTTTCGTGGAAGCTTAGTCCCCCATCACTCATTCATCATGGTCGGTCCACACGCAAAGATGTTTTGTATTAATACCATTCATAATTATATGTACAAAAAATCAGGCTCCTGGCCTTCAACACATAGGCTCCCTGGCCTAATAACACATAATCCCACTAGCTTATATAACTTGTCTCACCAGCCTTATAAACTTGAATTACAGTTCATAAACAAGCTTTATACTTCATAGACATGATTTACAACAGGGCTCGGCCTTGGGGACATTACAATTTCTTAGCGGTAAAAGAGTGAGAAATTAAGATTGAAAAAGAGAGTTTGCACTATCCCTAATGATTGTAGCATAAGTTTGTAACAACAAAAAGATATCCTTGACCAATCAAAACACCCTAGTGGCTTAAGCAAGCTTAAAACACAAGGAAAAGTTTCCAACTCAGAGAATTACAATATCTCATCTTTTCATGTATCCCAATGCAATGATTTTGTTTCTCCAATGCAAGAAGATTAGTGCCTTTAACTATTGGGTTGTGGAGTCTAAAAAATTAAAAATCTATTTGAGCTACTTCCTTGGGGGTGTAAGCCCTTTTACTCCCCAAGGCAAGCTAAGCTAACTAGGAAAAACACTAGGAGGGTGTAAACCCTTTAACTCCTCCTAGGAATTCCTTATGCAACAAAGTATTTCAAGAAAAATATAATAGACTTAGTGGGGTTGTATGCACTTATACTCCCCACAATTTTAAGCAAATTAACCTTGAAACCAAGAAAAAAATAAATAGCAACAAAGATTCCTTACCTAGTCCAAGCATTAACAAGATAAACCTCCTTTTAACCAAGAAAATCCACCACAAAGCAAGAAATAGTTCTCCACTAGAGATAACGCATCATCCATCCATCCAATAGCCAAAGCAAAACCATTACAAGACCAAGTGACAAGAGAAATATGTAAAAATGCCCAAGTAGGGCACAAACTTCAGCCAATAATGTCTTCTCTCAAGTGAGAGAGTTATGATAAAAATGAAATGAAATGATCTCTATTTATACAAATCCTACTACAAGTGTTTGTCCACTTAATTTTAGGGTAAACCACAAAGTAAGGGGACAAAACCCCTTACTTTTCCCCTTTACAATATAAAATTCAAATTTAACCCTAAAATACAAATAAGAAACTCAAAAGAAGCATGACATCACCCCTTTAGGGAAACATTTTGGCACCTTTAGCAAATCATTGAGCTTGGAGATGAAACGTTGGGCCTCCAAAGGAATCCCTATCAAACACTAAGGTCTTCAATATACTCCTTTCCATCCAAAGATGCCAAGTGTCAAGAAAAAATAACACCACCACCACAAATCTAGCCCTAGGGTGACGTCAACCTCCTCAAAATTTACGTTTTAGCCTTAAGAGAAAATTGTTGGGCTAGCTAAGGGCTGGGTTATGTCCTCCATGGTATCTCCTTAGGCCTCCAAAGGATATGATCATCGTTTGGTGTGTGGGTCATGGTATCCAACTTGTGGGATTCAAGCCCCAAGGAAGCCCAAGCTAGGATTGTTCTTTCAAAACTGTCCACCAACCAGGTCCTGCAAAGACAATGAATACGCCCTCCAAGGATCTCAATTCAAATGCATCATGATGAGTAAATAAAATCAATAAAAGAGCCATCTAAGCATGTACATCCAAACCACCTCATCAAAATAAACAAGTGTTCAAAGACCCTATGCAATTTTCCAAGTTTAAGCATTGGTGGGTTGACAAAGCGATCTATTGGGTGAATAGTACCTCAAATTTAGAAGTGTTTCTCGAGTGGAACTCTCTCTAGGTCATGTGGATGAAGTGAAATGGATGGGGGAAATACTTTTGGGCATGGGTTTCATGACATACAAGGGATCGTAGTGTCTCATTTATGGGTGCCTTTTTAGAGGGTGTGTTGCACCTAGGTTTTCAATTCAACCTTTTTCCAAGCCTATTTATTTCCTTTTGTTCTTTTATGATGTTTCTAGGTTGAAGCCAAGGTGGGGATTCTACCTAAGCATGAAAAGAAATGCCCACCTTGAATCTAACCTAGTCACATCATGCTTCCCCAAGTTGGAAGCAATGTGTGGGGCTTCTACCTAAGCATGAAAAATAATGCTCACACATGCTCCTCCTTGGTTGGCATTTTGTATTAGTTTTTTTTACGGGTCCCATCAATTTCTTATGTGAGACATTTCATTGTCCTTGGGATCACTGGGCGAGCATCTAGAAGGTTCATGATCAAATTTTATCTTTTTCCAGCTACAAGCCTCTGAGATTTTGGCCCTTTCTTCCCATGAAATGAGGGACAATCCCTTCTTGAGTCAGTACACCCGAAGATCCCAAAAGGTAAGGAGATGATGGAATGAAGTGTGGAAAGTGAAAAGTATGGTCAGGAATGGCATGATGACTTGTCAAGAGGATGTCCCAATAGAAAACCTATCCCTAAGGGTGACCCACTTACTAGGGCGCAATCTCAACCACCAAGGTGAAACAAGGCAAAGAGCATAATTTCCAAGCAGACATTACATTAATCAAAAGAAGTTTAAAATGCAACAAACTCAAATGCCTCAAATATTGAAATGACACTCACCATAATACCTAGCTTATATCTCATGGAACAAGACCCAATGTCTTCTGAAAGCCAACTGATGTGGTGGATACCCTCATGATGAACCTGGACCTGTGGTGGTGAGGTGGGTCTCGATCTGTGCAAGTGGACATTGTTGGTCAAGTTGTTTCTCGATACTCCATGTCTGCAACCTGAGGGCCTCGAGACATCATCTCCTTAGTTATCCCTAAAAGTTGGGGATAACAAGACTCATCCATGATCTCGTTGACTTCAAAGTCACCCTTTGTTTTCACTCCTTCGATGTTCACTTCTACTTGCTCCAGTTGACCAATAGGATATATCTTGTATTGATTGACCAATCAAAGTTGGATGGGAGACCAGACCAACTTAGGCTTACCCATCACTTATAAAGATTTCTTGGGAAAATGTTCACGTTGGATCCTAGATCCAACATGACTCCATCCACGTCATACCCACCAAGCTCTGCTACCATTTTAAATTCTCAGTCAGTGCACTTTTTCTTATTGACCTGACATACATCCCTTTCTGGCAGTGGAGCAGATATGGTGGTCTCCTCTCCTTGTTCCTTCATGCAAGTAGCTAACATCTAGGTCAACTTACTTGCGACTTCTGAATCTTTAAGAAATCAAAAACAACATTGCAAGAAGGTATTGACTTGATCTTCAATTTCTGCCATGCGATCTAGGTCGCACAAGGCTTTTTCACATGTTGTACATTGAAACTCCTCATGGCACTGTTCTTTGTATGTTTTTTTCTCATCGCATCGCAACATAGTCTGTCTGTGTTCTTCCTCTATCTGCTGAATTTCGTTGCACACATGAGCCTACTCCAAAAATCTTTGCATTGCACGCTGCAATTCCTCGCATGCGTGGACTTCATCCAACGACCTCTGCGTCGCCTGCTGCACCTCTTCATGGATCCACACTTCTTCTATTGATCTCTTTGTCATCCTTTGCACTTCCTCTTATATTCATGCCTCTTAGAGAGACCTTTGAGTCACATGTTGCAGCTCCTCGCATGCTATTTATTTTTCAAATTCTCTTTGCACATCGTGCATAAACTTCTTCTGGTGAGTAGCATAAAAAATTGGGGGGGGAGGGGGGCGGGGGGGTTGATATGCCTTCCCTATCTTTCCGTTTGGTTTTTGACCTGATCCTTCACCATACTCGAAGTCAGCCCCCGTTTTCACCCCTCCGCAGGTTACTACCCGAACATATTCCTCCACGTTCTTTTTGTTTTTGCGCAGCTCGGCATGCACCATGTTACAGTTGGTCTTATTGTCCTCCCACTTCTTCAGTAAGTCGAAACAATCCTCGGTTACATGTTTAGGACTATAACAATAGGCACAAAAAATGTGCAACTTAGTGCAAAATCATGAGACATGAACAATCTCACTACAATTAAAACAGGTTGGGGGTCTACCTCCTCCGCCTCCATATGCACGGTCGTGACAGCGTCCTTATCCACCTCGGGATCCTCCTTCGTATCCGACTCTATTTGCACCACCATGCTCACCACATTTTTTCTCCTCCTATACCCATAATGCATTGTGAGTGTTATCTTGCATTAATTGGAGGGATCGACAGTTGTTGACATCATGGCCGACGAACTTACATAAATCACAGAATGGGGTGTGAGTTGTTGTATGGTATTTCTACAATGTGGGATAGGGGGTGGCACATGGCTCCACTCCCTGCATATTTCACACTGTTCAGATTGTCTAGATGGAAATGGACTTGGCGCGCCTGTCGCCACATAGTTTGGAAGGACAGGGAACTCGTCTCGACGATGCCCCTCGAAACGACATGTAGTAAACCAAATGTGCTCGTGCACGACTTTATTCTTGGCCATATCTTGCGGTTGTATTGTTAGGTTGGCCAGTTGTGGCTAAACCTACACCAATCTAGCCGATGTCTCTGTGCCTCTAGGTGTAGATTCCAAGCGCATCATGATCTTGATTGCCTCTACCCGAGTCGTCAAATTTTGTTGGGTGAGCATGAATCAGATACACGGGAGAAACCCCACAATGAACCATTCTCTATATTGCATGTCTTGGATTTGGAACGTCAACCTATCCAACAAGATTTTAAACCACTGGTAGTAGTCCCAAATGATTTCTCCTTATTTTTGTTTGATCTCCTATATTTCAGTAATGCATTGGGATTATGACTTAGGCTTCTGAAACTCTCTAAGTAGACCTTGCTTAATCTCGTCCAGGGACCTTTCTTGTCCCGCTGGCACAATATATTTGTATTTCATGTACCACGTCGGGGCTCTATCCCTGAACGTAATCTCTAGTTGTGCGATCTTAGCTGTGTCATCTGTAACTCTCTTTATAGACTAGATTGCTTCACAGGTGAATCAATGTTGCTCTGCATCGTCCTTACCTGTTCCGTGGAACACGAACAACCTCAGTGTATTGTCTTGATTCACCATCTTCGAAGTGGAGCTAGTTCCTCTTCTCTGATTACTATTGATTGGATCTTTCCACACCACTATCGCTTGGGGTAAAGTGTTGTTGACTTCACCTTCTTCTTCACTTGTCTCGTCACTTTCTTCATCTCCAATCTCTTCACTATTTGTTGTGTTTTCTTCTTGATTAAAAATGCACAAGGGGGATAGTATAAAGGGGGGGTAAATCCATCTTCTTCTAAAATTTCTTGTGAGGTGACCCAGAGAGATTTCTATTTGCAGTCGTGCAATACCATCCACTACTGCCAATTCATCTCCCCCACCACTAGGGGAGCCTCCATCTTCATTTTCTTCTGGTGCACCAACATTCTGTGCCCTACCTTCCTGTCCTGACCACGCACCAAAAATGTGCACTTCTTCTCCCGGGTCTATTAGCGCGTTGCCACTTCGAACTTCATCTCCTGGTCCAATCTACGCACCACCACATTATGTAGAATCCCTCTCTCCAATCAGCGTGTTGCTACTCCGTGCGCCATCCTCTCTCTCCTTATCAATGCACCATTGCTTTTCGCTTCATCTTCTTCTAAGGTTGCGACACTCCGCAACAACCAAAGGGATAAAACTTCGTCACCTAGGTCCATACTAGTATCACTACTGGTATCCCTACCAGACACCATCTCCTCTACGCCATGCCTCTTCGCGGGCCTATCCTTTTTTGGGCTCCACTCTAACACAACATCTACTCCCGCACTACCACTTGGTGCGGTTTATTTTCTCTTCATATTGGACCCGACCCCTTGTCGTGTGCCCCTGGCTAATTATTTTCCAACTTTTCTTTCTCTCTTCTTTTTATCTCAACTCTTCTTGCGTACCTCTCGACTTTTTTTCTCCTCTGCTCTTCTCGGTCCATTCCATACCTCACCTCATCTCAACAACTTCTTGGATCCTCCTCAACGGATCCATCTTTTGGCTCCTTGTCCCCACATTTTCCAAATCCCCCCTAGAGCTAGGGGGTTTACTCGACCATTATGTCGGGCTCCATGCGCATCATTATTCTCTCCATGAACAACATCTTGATCCAAAATGGAATTTCTTCTAGCATCTACTTCCTTGGACCTTCTTCAAACTTTCTTTCAGCCATGTTGAAAGAATCGCTATATTCTATAGCAAATTCAATAATGTTTCCTTCCTTCACTCGAGTGAACCAAAAATCAATAGCCCAAGTCCACTTGTTATCCAACACCTTCAAGCTATCAAGCTTGGCTTGATCCGAAACTATTGGCTCCACTAGCAACGTAGATGGATTGATAGCAACTTGCCTTTTCAACCATTCATGCAACATGCAAGGAAATTCTGCGAAGAAGAGAGCATGAATATCCTTATAAATATATATGCCTTTCCATTCCTTCGCGCTCACCCTCAATCCTTGTGTCTCTCACGGGGAAAACTCATCTTGTTTCGCTTCTATCCAATCTTGAATCTCCTCCTTAGAAGGATGCTAACTCATTTTTATTTTCCTTCATCGATCTCAACAAGACTTCAGGTCACAACAATGGAACCATTTGTTGGATGCGTTCGGTCCATGCTTACGCACGTCTCGTCCTTCTTAACGTTATGGAGTTTTATATCTAGGGTTCATCCATAGTTTCCCAACAAAACCCCCAAAGCACCGACATATCAATGCTCGACCAAGGTTGAGGAAGGTCTCACTCGACATGCAAAGAGGATTACAAAGACCATAAGGTCTTGTGATAGGGATGAAGGTTTAAACATGTAGAACATCATTGCAATTGGCATCCATGTAACTTATGTCTAATAAACTATTATGACTAATAATAATAAAAAATACACACACATATTCAGTTCATACATTACAGACACATAATGGATCAAAATTGTCATATCTTTATTATTGGAAGCATTCCATAATATCAGAGATATACATTGCGCAGGACAGACACATATGATAACCATAGAACTTCATATCTTTGTTATATAAACTCTTAGAATTACAACATGATGCATAATGCACATATGCTCAAAACTCTGACATAGAATAGACTCAAACTATATTCAAAGCATCACAACGATACAAAAGGCTCAAAATGAGCTCAATACTAGTAGCTAAGCCAACTCAAAACTCTCTAACTAGCTAGCTCTATTTCTTATGTTAGAGATTCCTTTTATATCTTTCTCTTTTGGGGAGTGTTGTCTCTTTTTTCTATGCTCCACTTGTTTGTCTGATAAAACTGTCTCACATGATTTTGATGTCTGTCAACACTCCACGTAGGCTTCCTGCATCAAGGGCAATCTTAACTACTTGGTCAACTCATTCTTTGGTCGTCTCACGTCTTTGTATGTTGCTGGCAGTAATCATTCAGGGAGATTTCCTGATGATTCTTTTCTTGTTTCCACAAGACATCTTCTTGATTTCCAGCGCACTTGACAAAACTCGGACCGAAGCACACTTGGTAGCCTTTAAACTTGGCGCGTAACTGACAAAAACCGGTCCCGTGTGCACTCTATGTCATTCCTCATGCATTTCCTTAGGCATGTGCAAAGCTATGGAATGAGCGCGGACAACTTCTTTTGTGTGCGTGCACAAAACTTAACCCAAAACATTGGGTGCCAACACCAAAATATAAAAACCATTCACCAAATAACTTGAATCACAAGTTGTTGAAAGAGAAATTGAAAAGTCCAAAGATTGTTGAGAAAGGAAAGTAAAACTAGGGGCAATGAATTATCTTCCCTAGCCCTAGCCTTCGAAAGCTATCATTGAAAGACAAATATTGAAACAATAGCTAGGGATGCATGCCTTAGAGAATCCTGATAATTACATCCCAATGGCCAAACCACTGAAAATCCAACGAGAGCGGTGAGGAAAGTCTTACCAGAGAAAGAAGGCCATAGAACTTCCCGAGATTCATGAAACAAGATATGAAGAGCGCTAGAAAAAGAACCTTGAAAACCTCTACCACCATGAACAAACTAGGAAACACATTTAAACCAAGAACCTAGAAAATTGCACAAAAGCCAACACTTAATCTCTGCATTTCCAGCTAGACGATATCCACTAATATTCCACCTCGCATGTAGGACGAGAGTTAAAATCCACATACCATTGACCAGGAACTACGTCCTTGAAAGTCCTTTCCATGCGCATAAATGTGATCCTTTAACATGCCAATCCATTTGGTTATTAAGTGTGATGCTACATGTCTAACAAAGATGGTTGATAACAAATATTAGGGCAAGTAGGTGACATTGAACCCCCCATTTTTAACCAAAGCACCATGGGCTAAGAGGGTAGCCTCATTTGCTAAATGGTTAGCGAGCCCATTATGTTCCCTTAACACATGAAAACATGAAATACTGGCCATAGATTGAACAACTTTGTTGATTCAAGAGACAATGGAGGTCAATGTATTATCTTTTGGAGGAGTTTGATGAACCAAGTCTTTAATAATAACTCTAGAATTGCCAATTACGATCAACGATTCTATATTGGAGCTAATGGCTAGAAGTAAACCTTGTAGAATTGCATAAGCTTTAGCTTGGTTGTTGTTTAAGACTCGAAATCCCCAAGCAAAGGTTGTTTCTTGATTTCCTTTGGGGTAAAAGATGACCACCCCCGCTTCTGCCACCCCTAGCTCTTGTTGTTATGGTTAATACCTAACAACTAAATGCAAAAAATTACATAACAATAGAATCAACTTGTACAAACTATTGAGTTTTTAAATATTGAATTCAAACAAAACAAGAAATTGGAAATTGACAACATCATTTTGTTTCATAGAGGATTGGGTTGACCTCACGAGTCGCCAACTTTACGTCAGCTAGAGACATAATCCATCGGGTCAGCTGTGACTCGAAGTAGGTGGTTCACATTTCTATTTTACGTAATGAATAAAGTTTTAAAAAATAAACAACCACAATTTCCCACAACATGTACACATTTTTTGTATTACTCTCACCCATCATTTTTGGTTTACTAATTGCCATGCATCACATTTCTATATTACACAATGAATAAAATTTCATGATATGAATACGAATTGAATCATGGGATATTGGGATTGATGTTCTACCATGTTGTGTCTCGGTTTTGAGTAGGGAGAAAGAAGAAGCTCGAGTAGAAGATTAGTAGGTACTAAGATGCAATTTGTTTGTAAATCCAAGCAAGTGAACCTGGGAAGTTGGGTGGATGACTCAAATTCGAATTGTTCCTCCATTTTTTTTAGCAGCAAGAGGATTCACCACAACCAAAACATTTGTTCCACAATTCCCACTACAACCTACTTATAAGAAAAACAATATAACCTCTTAGTTTAAAATGTCAATAAATAGGTGATACATGCATGCCTTAATAGTAGCATGGCTATGAGCTCCACGACAATAGGATTGTATTGTATAAAAATGATAACAATTCTTTTTTTGAATTGCGATGACAAAGGAAAAAAATGATAACATTTTTTTTATTGTCATGGTATAGGGAAAAATCAATAATAAAGGGAAAAAACCCATTAAAATAATGACAAGTATAACATATTATGAAATTTTTTTGACAAGCAATTTTTTATTTTAACTTTCATTAGCATGGGAAATAATTGTATGCCCTTCTATGTCAGGCTAGAGGGCTCTTGACGGGCAATGACAACTTCAATTTTCATCCAGGCCCCACACCATACACGTGAAGCAAATAAAGCATGGGCCACAAAAGTTTTGAAAAACCCATTCAAGAACATTGACCCCTATGTAGGTGGAATACATGAACATTTTAGAGTATGACAAGGAAGGTCCAAGTAGACACCAGATAGACTCTAGATACAAAATCTAGTTTCTCCCAAGGCTACTAATAACCACCCATGGTAGTGATAGGGGTTATAATAGCCTCATGATTAGTTTATTAAACAACAATGAGGTAATACAAATAGAGATTCAACATACAATCATCAAACATATATTCAAGATAAGACAAATTAGAGAATGACGAGACAATATATACATTTTATTCATATAAGTTCATACAAGATTAGATAAAACTTGTCACGATACTCTTGTGAATGATTTCAACAACATTTTATCATCGTACATCAAAATATCAATAATTACAGCTAGAATACATGTAGATAACATGTACAATTTTGTTACTATGTCATTTATATTTGTCTAGAAGAATGGTTGTAACTGTTAGAAAGTAAGAGATGTGCTCGTTTAACCATAGACAATATAGCAATATTGTCACCCAACCATAGGCCGAAGCCATCCTCGAGCACCTTAACCTTGATAGAGAATGATTCTGGAAGCAAACCCTAGGCCTAATAGCTAATCAATGTAGCGTACCTCTCTCTCTAGAGCTAGCATATAAGGCATAAATTCCAAACCATAACCAATAGAAAGTCCAAGCCTAAACTGAGAATACAGGTCGCAGTAGTTGCAGCTGCAACTACTCCTCAGACTTACGCACTTACCCAGTTTCTGCAGTGCGTACTTCTTCACTTTTGCAGTTGCAAGCTGTGTGTACCAAATGAGATCTGGTTTCCTGTATTTACATTGTTTTTCTTGAGTTGTCTGGGATGACTTCTCACTATGGAGGCTAAACACTTAATATTAAATATTTCCTTTAGCTGACTTGTCTTCTAGGGTTATGTCCAATGCTTTAGGGTTTCTTCTTGCTTCCCGAAATTTTCTATTCTCGTCAGGGTTACACATGGAGGTAAATACCTCCCGCAGCTACCATAATATCAACACTCCCTCCTAGCTAGTGAGGTATTGAAGGAAATGGTCTTGAGCACAAACATACCATTCAACTAGTAGCATCATCATAGTTGTACAGGCTATCTCATGATTAGATCACCAACATCATTAACACTATCATCTGATAGCATCAACTGCATCATCTCTCGAAGCCATACTCCATCTGAGCAATCAAGCACGATGTTGAATAATTCACTCACTCCACAGAGTGATATAAGGACCATCTAATTCGGACATACGTCCTAGAAGAATGATTGTCTCAACAGATGTTAAAAGCTACGCCATGGACTACAAAGACCATTCATATAAGAATGTCAATCTAGGACAATTTTCTAATCGAATCATATGTACCATAGAGATCCGTCTCAACCTATATGCCTTAGAAAATATCAGTCCTGAACCATTTTCCTATCGGGCCACAATCTATGCCTTAGGAAAATACTAGTCCATGACATGTCAACAAACTGTCAATCTAGACCATTCTCCATAGAGAGAATACCTATCCACAAACAATCTGTTCTATCTGGGCCATTCTCTGCCTGAAGAATGTCTGTCCACAAGCACAATGACTATCCATCTAGCTGATAATCATTTTCAACACTACTGATATTCTACATGGAAATCAAAACAACGTCATTCAATATAACACAACTGTGTCTATCCATAGTAGTACACAACTACAATCCAATGGTACACTACCACACGAAGTAACACACGACTACTTAATCGGTGACACATAGTCACAACCAGTGGAACACATCCACCACAGTAGCATACATCTACTATCCAGAGACATACAGTCTCCATAACAATCATATCATCTGATATCAATCTGCATAGAAACAATTTCATGATATAAACTGAGTCATATGGGCCTTTCTTCCACTCACATCTGTGAGATCTGGAAGAGAATCTTCCCTCAGAAAGTAAAACATCAACCATGGGCTATCTGGACTATTCTTCTCAAGCACAAAAGAATAATTGTTCCTGATTTCCGAGCCTGGACCATTCACCGAACTGGGCCATTCCTTCGACACTAATCATAGTGTAACCTGGAGAGAATGAGTCTGCCCTATGGAATGCCTGTCCCCGATTGCTGAACCTGGACCATTCACCTAACTAGGCCATTCTTCTGGCACTAATCAAAGTGAAACTTGGATAGAATGAGCCTGCCCTAGGGAATGACTGTCTGGAACATTTGCTAATGGAAATGAATGTCTTGCACCAACCTCCAAAATGGACCATTCTCTGAAACTGCTCACAACTGTGAACTTCGAAAGAATGACTACCCGACGAGGCAGACCATTCTACTTGACCACTACTCAGAGTGATTGCCAAGAAGAATGATTGTCTTAGACCATTCTCTCACACTGGCCACAAGGGGAATCATTGTCTATGGTACATCAGCAATCTATCGAACCATTTTCATTACGAAAATGACTATTCGATCTGGACCATTTTCTGAACTGGAAAATGCCTGTCCGTCAGAAATCTCAAACCACTTTTTGAACTGGAAAGGAATTGCTCATCCTGGACCATTTTTCGAACTGAAAAATGATTGTCCATAAATCAATAACACATCAGTGCTCCCTCCCAATCTGGGAGTAATCTCTTCCTTTTTCAATAAGGAAGTCGTCTCCATGAGCTCCCGCTTGTTTCTTGAGTACGCAAAATTTTTCATCTTGGACAGAGGCTTTACCAACAATATCTGCTATCTGCTCATCTCTGAAGATATATTGGAGAAACACTTCTCTTTTATAGACTTCATAATGTACTTTGGTCTGTCTGGAACACTGGTTTTCTCTGAAGGCTTCATATAGCTCTGATCATTACAATATATCATGGTTGAATTCAACACTTTTGTTTCTTTCTAGCTCATGACATCGTGGAAAGACTCAAACTGAAACATATCCAAGTAGCACTTCTTCTGTCATCATGAGAGTTTGTCATGGATTAGAAATCCATCATCTTGAACTTCTGAGTAACCATTCTGATACATTATCTCTGTTATATAAAGTTTTCACCACGCTTCTGCTGTGCATGAGAGGCTCTGCACTAAGTTGTTTGAATCCATACAAGATCTTCTTCCATCTACATACAAGGGTGTCTTTCTGGTATACCTCAAAACCTTGAGGTTGTTCTACATACGCTTCTTGTTCAATTACTCTGTTGAGGAGAACAATCCTTACATTCATCCGATGTAAACTCCAACCCATGGATATTGCAGAAGATATAATGGCTCAGGTAGAGGTATGTCTGGTTACTGGAACAAGCTATGATCATAGTCTTCTCCCTCCATCTGGGAGAACCTCTAGTTTTGAATCTCACAATGCTTCCATTCATAAGTCTTTCATACACTATTCTTCATCAGAACTTCCATTTCTTCTGCTTGATTGCTTCTAGTGGGTTCAAACCAAACTGGTAGTCTTGTAATTCTCGATATAATGACTGGTTGTTCTGGCTTTTCTTTCTCTCTTGGAATCTTCATGTTCTTCCTCATGTTTCTCTTTAGCTCTTAGGTCCATGGAGTTTTCTATAGATTCCATGCCCTAAAGATTCCAACTTCTTCCTTTCATCATAGGATCATGGATGTAGATGGACAACCACAGATACTTTAAGGCTTCTTTTTGAAGAAGACTTCTTTTAAAGTCAAACTGAACATGTGTTGTTTTTCATGGTTGCTACTATCAATGTGAACATGGATAGATACTTCAATGGATCATATTATTTAGGATTAGCTCCCTCCTAATCCTTGCTTCATGCATGAAAGCATGATCTTCTTTTGGAATCATATAATCGACTCCCTCCATCTAAGAGAGTCCACGCTTCCGTCTGCATTTTTATTGCCTTCTGCAAAGTGTCACAAATCTTCTAATTTCCTTTTGATTGCTGACTTCTTTCTGTTTTTACTTCTTCCATATTTCTTCAAGTTTGATTCTTATCTTACAGTTGTTACTTATGTAATAGCTCCCATAGGAATTGTTACCAAGGATTGTCAATGTACTTCATCTTTTCATGTGTATTGCTTGACTTGTAGTCATCGTGATAGAAATCCTTATCTTGTTATTCTTCCATAGGTATTGTTTCTCTTTGAACATCTTATCTTCTAAGAAATAGATATGCAAGATATGTACATAAACTATGTAAAAATGGTATGTGCAAGAATTATGAAGAATATTGTTATCTTGTCTTAGAAGAAGAAGTCTGTTTTATCCTACTTGGCCTTCTTTGAGGGTTCTCTTTCTTCGACAACTGTTGCTTCGTCTGTTTCCTTCCTTTTCTTTAACTCAGGACATTGGTTCCTGTAGTGACCATATTTTCGACAGTTGAAGCATTGTATCTTTGACATATCCTTTTCTTGATTTAGTTTCTTCCCTGAGCCAAACTTCTTCTTATTTATGAGATTCTTGAACTTTGTTGTGAAAGCTTGATCATCATATTTCTTTTGGGATTTCTCTTTTGCGCTAATCCTTGATTCTTCTTGTGCACAACAAATCCAAAGTTCTTCAAATGTGGGATACTCCTTTCTTGTGTTCATGCTTGCGGAAAATGCATCCCATGTCTTGGGAAGACGATTAAGTACTATATTTACCAATTCCTTCTCTGGAATGATTTCTTCAATAGCTTGTAGTTGATCTCTTAACTGAGAGATTTTCACAACGTATGATGTTATGCTGTCATCATCATTCATTTTCATGTCACATAGCTCATTCTTCAGACTCATTACTTGTCCAATGTTTATGACTGAGAAGAGGTTTGTTAGGGCATCATACATTTTCTTAGACGAGTCAAGATGGGAGATGTAAGGTATCAAGTGGTATTTTATAGAGTCCACTATGATACTCATGGCATTGATGTCATTGTCTTGGAACTTCTCCATAAGTGCAATGTTATGAGGTTCCTTCTCTTTTCCTTCTTCGAACTGTGGTTCCACGATCTTTCCTTTCATGATATCCAACACTTTATTCTTGGCAAGGATGAGATCAATCCTTGTCTTCCATGCTCTGATGTTAGAAGCCCCTTCTAACTTGTTTTCTGACTTCATGGAGTAAGTCATGACTGCTTTGACTTGGTCAACCTTTGACTTTGACCAAAAATTCAAACTTGGCATCTTAGCTTGCTGAGAGTACCAAGAGGTGCACTGGGTTAGGGCACACTAGGCTATCCAAAAATTAGGTCAATCTCTTCACTTAAGGTGCCTCAACAAGAGGGTTAGGGTTTTGTTGCTGCAACAAAAACTGGCTGCAACTGCAATTGAACAAATCCTCCCAATCTATCTTCCAGCAGTTAGACTATCCGAAGATAGTGTGGGCCCATAACCTGTTAGAAAGTAATAGATGTGCTCGTTTAACCATAGACAATATTGCAATATTGTCACACAACCATAGGCCGAAGCCACCCCTGAGCACCTTAAACTTGACAGAGAATGATTACGGAAGCAAACCCTAGGCCTAATAGCCAATCAATGTAGTGTACCTCTCTCTCTCCAGAGCTAGCATACAAGGCAAAAAGTCTAAACCATAACCAATAGAAAGTCCAAGCCTAAACCGAGAATACATGTTGCAGTAGCTGAAATATCCTTGATCCGGCTGATCAATATATTTGCCACGATCTTCCTATTCTAACATGCAGATCTGATACACTGGGGGTTTCTGGATGCGTTTTAGGGTTTGATGTAGATGATCTCGTGTTTAAAGTGTTTGCATGTAGGTTATTATAGTTGCATGTAGCATAACAAAGGTTTTACAATCATAAAATGACACATGCAATAGCAGATAAGGCCAACAACTCAATATTATGAATAATAACAGTGCATGTGTGGGAATACAAATCACCTACTGAAATATATCAACTAAACGTTAGTCAGATCTCATGGATCTGTACTGGAATACAATCAAATGACAAAGAAATACCCGTGACCGCAAGAAGACAGCAGATCTGCTGCATGCACGGATAGAATGACCAAAATAAACGATC
>ML781966.1:61102-119247 GCA_009831015.1 Picea engelmannii | reverse complement strand
ATTCTCCAGACTCAACAAGTCAAGTAATGGGGAGCAAAGTTACTTCAATAAACAACATCCCTAAAAATGTGGTAAGGCTTGAAAATATTTATGATCTCCAAGATAAGTTCAAGAAAGTGACAAATTGCAAAACAAATAGTTCAACCATGCAGTTTGAAGTAGTAAATCTTGGAACAAGCAACATACCACAAAATGTTAACCTTAGAAGAAATTGTTCCCCAACTGAGAAGCAGTCTTTCATCAAGATATTCAAGGAATATAAAGACATCTTTGCCTATACATATGATGACCTCAAGACATATGTTACCGAAATCATTCAACATATCATCCCTATGAAGCGTCAAACAAATCCTTTTCAATAGAAGTTAAGAAAGATGCATTCGACCTTAGAACCTTAGGTAAAAGATGAATTGAATAAAATCTTGGCAACACGAATTATTTTCCCAGTCAGGAACACCGAATGGATAGCTAACCTTGTACTTGTAAGGAAAAAGGATGGGGACATTAGATTGAGTGTTGACTTCAAAAAATTGAATAAGGCATTAGAAAAGGACAATTATCCCATTCCACCCATGGATAAAATCCTACAATGTGTCTTTGGTTCTGATATGCTCTCTCTATTAGATGTTTTTTCTGGTTATAGTCAAGTGTTGGTTTCCTATGATGACCAACTAAAAATGACTTTCCGATCAAAATGGGAAGCTTATGCCTATAAGAATATGACATTTAGACTAATTAATGCAGGGGAGACTTTTCAAAGATCCATGGATATTGCATTCAAAGGACTAATAAAAAACTATGTGGTGGTGTATCTAGATTATATTACCGTGTTCTCCAAATAAAATAAATATCATGTATCCCACTTGAGGAAAATCTTCAATAGATGCAGAAAATATGGTATTTCCTTGAATCTAAAAAAATCTATTTTTGCAGTAAATGAAGGAAAACTATTAGGTTTTGTTGTGTCTAAGGATGGAATAATGATATAACCTAAAATAACTGAAGATATTTCCAAGATTCCATTTCCCCATAATAAAAAATCTATGCAATCATTCATTGGGAAAATAAATTTTGTAAGATGCTTTGTTCCAATATTTGCAAAAACTGTTAAGCCTCTTCACGATATGATTAAGAAAAATGCAGACTATAAATGGGAACCCAAAGATAAATAATCATTCATAAATATCAGGGAAGAGATAACTAAGGATCTGACATTGATGAGCCCATATTTTTGCAAGTATTTCCTACTTTATACCATTGCCTCAAATATTGCCTTTGCAATAGTCCTCACCTAGAATAATGATGAATGGGATGAATTCCCAATTGTTTTATGAGTTTTGGATTGCAAGGAGAAAAGCTTGACTATCCTGAAATAGATAAGCATGCATATGCATTTTTTAAAGTCGTCAAAGACTTCAGACCATATTTACTCAAATCCAAGACCAAAGTGATAGTACCCTATCCCGCTATGAGAAATCTCTTGGTGAAGAAGGATTTGGGAGACAAAAGATCCAATTGGATAGAAACTTTGTAAGAATATGCTCTAGATATAAGGCATACAAAGATGTGAAGGGGAAAGGACTATGCAAGATAGAAGTTGAATAAACATGGAACACAAATGATGAAAATGAACTCTATGAAGATAAAAATCAATTGGAATTTTTTTTTTCTATATCCCTTTCAACACTGGTCCATGGTATTATGAGATGAAGTACTATTTGACTCATGGCTTAGCCCCACAATACATGGAACCAAAAAAAATATCTCTTAGGATCAATTAAGCTCAATACCACCTTTCCTAGGGGATATTATTTAGAAAGAACTATGACGGTGTTTTCCTGAGATGTTTGGAAAAAGATGATGTAGAAAAAGTTCAATCTGAACTACATAATGGTCAAGCTGGAGGAAATTTTGGGGGAGACACCACACCACACAAGGTCCTCAGGTAAGGTTACTATTCTCCCACATTATTTGGATTTTCACATGCATATTCTAGAATATGCCAGGAATATCAAAAGACAATTGGAAGAGAAAAGAAACATGCCTTTCCATTGCAACCGGTTTCAATTGAACGCCCATTCCAATAATGGGGTTTAGATGTGATAGGAGAAATCAATCCTAAATCTTCCCAGCTGCATGAGTATATCCTAACTACAATTGACTATTTCACCAGGTGGATTGAAGCAATTCCCCTCAAGGAGGTGAAAGAAAATCATGTGATATCTTTCCTTGAATCTTATATTATAACTATATTTGGCATTCCATAATCTTTAGTATTCGACAATGCCAAACATTTCTCTTCATTAAAATTGATTGAATATGCAATTGAAAAAAATATCAATATTAAATATTCAACTAATTACTATCCTTAGGGTAATGGGCTAGCTGAATCTACAAATAAAACCTGATAAAAATTCTTAAAAACACTGTCACAGTGCACCAAAGAAATTGGCACTTGGCCCTACCTAACAACATGTGGGCTGATAGAGTAACACCTAAGGCTTCCCCCTGAAACTTTCCTTTCTTTATGGTATGTGGACATGAATTTGTCTTACCACTCATACTTTCTTTCCCTATCTGCAATTAGCTCAATCTATCAAAGAAAAAGAATGCCCAGTAATGCAACAAAGAATAAAAATGATCCTTAAATTGGAAGAAGAAAGAGAGATATATAAGAAGTTAATGCAACATCAATAATTTATCAAAAGATGGTTTGAAAAACCTCTGTGGGCAATAAATATTTTCAAGAAGGTTATCTGGTTCTTAAATGGGATAAGGCCAATGATATGAAAGGAAAGCACACTAAATTCCAAAAATTGTGGCTAGGCCGATATCAAATCCATGAGAATATTGGGTTAGGTAGTTTCAGACTGAGAATATTGGAGGGATACATGGAGTAGCTCCCTGTCAATGGTCATATGCTTAAAATATACTTCTCCTAATCACCCTTGGTGATGCAGTTTGTGCATATTAGGTTCTTTGTTGTTTGCACTTTCCTTTTGAGTTTTACAAATATTTTCAGAATAAACCTTTGCAGTTTTTATTTTTTGATTTAGTTTACTTATTTCTTTCCGAATAAAGTGTCTATTGATTATTATTCATTGTTCATGAACAATTTCTAATGGGAAACTCGGATTCTATAACATGATTAAATCCTAGTTCCTTTATGAGGAACTTTTCAAGTTCCTAGAAGTGAGAAGGTGATCCAGATGGATATCGGTGGCCAACCACCTTTTACAATTGGCTCAAAATAGTTTTCTGGCAATTTTAACAATTTACTATTTTTAGCAGTTTTCACTTCTGGGGCCATTTTGAGGGCCTAAATTAAGGTTTTTTGGGATTGATCTTCTCAATGATACCCTACAACATGATTGAGGCCCCAAAATGAATCTCCTCGACGATACCTTTCCAATCGGCTATCATACGCCTAAAACAGAGATCGTATGCAAAAGTTACGACCCCGGGAAGTTAATGTACTAACTTACCCAAACGGGGCCCACATGACTTTTGGCGCTTCATCTCCTAGGGTTAGGTTTTTGGATGTCTAGGGTTTTTGGCATTCCTGTTTATTGTAAAAGTCCTTTAGAGCATCATTGTAATCATCTTCTTGCGAATGAGTGCAACCGTCACATCTCTTCTCAGAGATAAGCCGCCACCATTCCAACAAGCTTATTTCCACTGCATTTTACAGTTTCAACTTATTTCATTATTGAATAGAAAACCAATTTTACTGTATCTCTGCTATTTTGTGTTAAGAATCTGTACTCATTTCGTTCTTCTCATAAAATCCATATCAGTGGTATCAGAGCGGTCTACTCCTTGTCGTTTTAATGCATGTCCCCAACGAGGTAAGAGTACAAAGAGTTGGGTATTGAGCGTGTTTCTCTTGAGGACAAAATCTCTTGCATGCCCAAGCGACCTCTCATGGTAGGAGAAAACAAAGATGATGGGACATGAGATCCTTTCAAATTTTTGATTGAGGAAGCCCTCATGCAACAAAGGAACGAGATGATGGATAGTTTCACGCAAATCCTTCGGTGGCTACCAACAAGAGACGCATATTCTTCGAGCGGAGGCGCCACCCCCTTAAAGGTACACATAAACTTCGATATTCCTATATTTGAAGGTCAGATAGATGCAGATGTTGTAGATAAGTGGTTGAATCTGCTAGAAGGGTATTTTTCTGTCCATAACTTCTCGAATAGAGAAAAGATTACTTTTGCGCTCCTCAAAGCCATCCCCCATGTCAAAGATTGGTGGGAAACGTTCTGTGAGAAAAAGGAAACAGAGGAACCCTCATTATTTATAGTCACAGCCACCTGGGATTCCTTCAGGGATGCTATTAAGGAACAATACTACCCTGTCAGAAGTTATGACGACTTATATACCAAATGGACCACACTGTGGCAAGAAAGAGACCAAGCAGTGCCAGATTTCACAAATATCTTCCATACCTTGCGCACCAAGATGGGTATCAAAGATTCAGAGTGACATCTGGTGCTCAAGTATCGTGGTTCTCTACATATATACATCCAGACCGAAATGGAATTTCTAGACATCTCATCCTTGGGTGCGACCTACTAATATGTCGTCAAAATCGAGCAGAAGCTCAAACAAAAGACGCGACAATTTGGGCCTGGGAACCCTTCACAACAAAAGCCAGGAAAGGGTGGCCCCAACCAATAGAACAAAGGACAGAGAAAAGATGGACAGTATCAGGACAACCAGTCTAAGCCGCAAGAAAAGAAGGACACTGGAAAGACAAAGAAATATATTGGGAAGTGGTGTGACTTCCATAAGAGTCCTTAGCATAACACTGTTGATTGTCGCTCAAAGCAGTCGCTGGTGGCCGAAGTGAAAGCCTATGAATCAGATGCGGATTCTGACTTTGAGCCAGAACCATAAAGGGGAAGAAATATCATTGACACGGAACCCAGTGCCACCATTTCTACCACCAAGCTCTAGCCTGGTGAACCAGACGAGCCAGAAGAAGGAGAGTGCCTCCTCCATTCGCAAATGTGGGTAAAAGGCACCCCGCTGCACTTCATCGTTGATAGCAATAGCCAGAAGAACCTCATCTCTGTATAGGTCATCAAGCGGTTGAGCCTGCCGATAATGCCTCACCCACAACCCTACACCATTGGATGGCTTCACCAAGGAAGCGATCTCCGCGTCAACCAACAATGTCGATTGTCATATGACATCAAGCCCTTCAAAGACGAGGTATTGTGTGATGTTGCTCCTCTCGCAGTTTGTGATTTTCTTTTGGGCCAACCGTATTTATGGAAGCGTCATGTTGTATATGAGTCTAGGCCTCGTAGTGTTATTATTACTTTGAACAGGAAATTGTACAGGATACCTGAGGCAATCCCACCTAGTGTTATTTCCTTGATATCTGCTAAGCAATGCAGGAAGGTCATCTCTCAGATGGGGAAGTTTGTCTTCTTCATGATTCACTCTCAGAATAAGTGAAAGATCATAGCCACATCCAGGGTCTCTGCGACCGAACTCTCCACATAGCAGAAGCAAGTAGATAAGGTCGTGGAAGAATACTGGGATATATTCTCCTCACCTACCAGGGTACCTCTGCACTGCTAGGCCAAGCACCCCATCGATCTAACCCCTGATGCACCACTGCCTAATGGGCCAGTCTATCGTCACTCTCTGTTAGAGAATGAGGAGATCAGGCGACAAATCCAAGAATTTTTCCACAAGGGGCACATCCGTCCCAGCTCATCACCTTGCGGGAGCCCAATCATGCTGGTACAGAAGAAAGATGGAACCTGACGACTCTGCATTGATTACCGGGATCTGAATAAAATCACAGTTAGAAACCAGTACCCAATTCCATGAATCAACGACCTCCTTGATCAACTCATGGGGGATAAATACTTCAGTAAGATTGATCTGAAGTCTAGCTACCACCAGGTCCCGATAGAACAAACAGATGTATGGAAGACTTCCTTCAAGTCAAAGGAAGGCCTTTTTGAATGGTTGGTCATGCCCTTTGGTTTGAAAAATGCTCCAACCACTTTCATGAGGATGATGGACAATATCCTGTGACCATTCACCAATTATTTTGTAGTGGTGTATCTGGATGCCATTCTCATTTACAAAAAGACTTGGACCGAACACTTGCAGCATATTCAGCAAGTTCTGCACACCCTGTGGCAGCACAGCCTATACGCCAACTTGGAAAAATGATCCTTCGGCATGGACATGGTCCATTACTTGGGCTACATCATTGATCGGCATGGTGTACATGTGGATCCAACCAAGATCCAAGTCATCCGTGACTGGCCAACCCCAACCACACTCATTGAGCTTCGTAGCTTCTTGGGCCTTGCCAATTTCTACCGCAGGTTTGTGTTGGGATTCTCCCATATTTCCTGGGCCCTCAGCCAAATCACTAGGGGTGGTGGTAAGGCAAAATTTGCGTGGGGCTCATCCCAACAACAAAGCGTTCGATGATTTGAAGCAACGCTTGTGCTCATCCCTAGTACTTTCACTACCAGACCTGCAACATCCCTTTGAGATCAAGACAGATGCTTCAGGCTATGCTATGGGTGCCGTTCTCACTCAGCATGGCCATCACATGGCCTATCATAGTGAGACACTATCTGATGTTGCCCGTAAGTACCCTACTTACGACAAAGAAATGTACTCCATTGTGCAAGCCTACCGCCAATGGAGACATTGTATTCTTGGGAAGGAGACAGTCATCCACACTGATGATAAGCCACTACAGTTTATGCAGACACAAGGAAAATTGTAGAATGGCCGCCATAAAAAGTGGTCTACATACTTGCAACAATTCCATCTCAACATCAAGTATAAAATAGGAAGCTCCAATCACGTCGTTGATTGCCTCAACAGACCACTAGTCACAACACTCACCACAATGCTAGACTCTTGAAACCATGAGACCTCTGGATGGTTCCAACTCTATGAGGCAAACCCAGACTTTGCCACCACCTACCAAATGTTGGGTGCAAACATAGTTGTCGATAATTTCTATCTTTAGGATGGGTTGTTGTGTCGTCTGGGTCATATCTGTGTTCCATCAAGCGAGTGAGTGAAGATAATCTGGGAAGCCCACTACAGTCGGGTGGCAGGACACTTCGGCGTCGAAAAGACAGTCACGATGCTACAAAAACATTTCTACTGGATGAAACTCCGACAGGAGGTCAGCAAGTATATCAAGTCCTACACTACCTGTGCTATTGCCAAACCAACCACTAATAAATAGGGCCTGTACACCCCTCTTCCTACTCCTGATAGGCCATGGGAATCTGTCTCAATGGACTACATGTCGGGCCTCCCATCCACCAAGCGCAGAAATGATCGTGTTTTTGTGGTTGTTGACCGCTTTTCTAAGATGGCGATTCTAGTTGCTTGTAAGAAGAGCATCACAGCAGAGGCCACTACAAAGCTCTTCTTTGAACGGGTCTGGGTACATTTTGGGATCCCAAAAACCATTGTCTCAGATATGGACAATCAATTTCTCAGCACATTCTGGTCGAGCCTCTGGTCACTACTGGACACCAAGCTAATCAAATCCATGACCTTCCACCCCCAGTTAGATGGCCAAACTGAGGTCGTAACTCGAATGGTCGTGCATATCCTTCACATGTATAATTAAAAGCACCCTTGCACATGGGATGAGAGCCTTCCCTATGTCCAACATATCTACAACCGAGCCCTGCATAGCTCAATTAGCCACAACCCCTTTCAGGTGGGGTTGGGATTCCAACCATTGGGTCCCATAGATGTTGCACTTCTCCTTGTAGTCACCTTGACAGACTCATCTCCTGTTCCAACTGAAGCTGACAAATCCACCCTGTTCATTGACCAGATCTATCACATCCGCCAACAGGTTCAGGATATCCTACAAAATTCCAATGACAAGTACAAACATCGCCATGATCAACATCGGGTGCCACATAAGTTTTAGGTGGGAGACAAAGTTTGGTTGCACTTGCAGAAAGAACGCCTTACAGGACCCCATTAGAAGATTCACCCACTTTTTTATGGGTTGTACACCATCACCAAGGTCATGGGGGATAATTCTTTTGAGCTCAACATTCCTCCTTTCCTTGGCCTGCACCCAGTATTCAACGTGGATCTCCTTCACCCTTATTTCCCACCATTATTTGACACCTCAGATGTAGCAGAAAAGATGACACCAACAGATATCAGCCTTGAATGCATCCAACAGGCATCCAACGATCATATTGTGGACACATAGATCAAGGGAACTTAACAACAAAGGATCCATCTTTATTGAGTTGTCAAAGCAGGGCAGCTCCTGCACCAAGGCAAGTGGCTCACCCCGGGCCAAATTCAACAGAAATTTCCTCATCTGATGGGGGAAATCAATGAAATGGATACAATTGCTTCCTAAGGAGGGAGTATTGATCTAAATGGATATCGATGGCCACCCACCTTTTCCAACTGGCTCAAAATAGTTTTCTGGCATTTTTGGCAATTTACTATTTTTAGCAGTTTTCACTTCTGGGGCCATTTTGTGGGCCTAAATGAAGGCTTTTTGGGATCAGGCTTCTCAATGATAACTCATAGCATGATCAAGGCTCCGAAATGAATCTCCTCGATGATACCTTTCCAATGGGCTATCATACACCTAAAACGGAGATCGTATGCAAAAGTTACGACCCCGGGAAGTTAATGTACTAACTTACCCAAATGGGGCCCACATGACTTTTGGCGCTTCATCTCCTAGGGTTAGGTTTTTGGATGTCTAGGGTTTTTGGCATTCCTTTTTATTGTAAAAGGCCTTCAGAGCCTCATTGTAATCATCTTCTTGTGAATGAGTGCAAACGTCACATCTCTTCTCAGAGATAAGCCGCCACCATTCCAACAAGCTTGTTTCCACTGCATTTTATAGTTTCAACTTATTTCATTATTGAATAGAAAACCAATTTTATTGTATCTCTGCTATTTTGTGTTAAGAATCTGTATTCATTTCATTCTCCTCATAAAATCTGGATCATTGGTATTAGAGCGGTCTTCTCCTTGTCGTCTTAATGCATGTCCCCAACGAGGTTAGAGTACAAAGAGTTGGGTCTTGAGCTTGTTTCTCTTGAGGACAAAATCTCTCGCACGCCCAAGAGACCTCTCATGGCAGGAGAAAATAAAGATGACAGGATAGGAGATCCTTTCAAACTATTGATTGAGGAAGCCCTCATGCAACAAAGGAACGAGATGATGGATAGTTTCACGCAAATCCTTCGACGACTACCAATAGGCGACACATCTTCTTTGAGCGGAGGTGCGACCCCCTTCAAGGTACAAATAAACTTCGATATTCCTATATTTGAAGGTCAAATAGATGGCAATGCTACAGACAAGTGGTTGAATCTGATAGAAGGGTATTTTTCTGTCCATAACTTCTCGAATAGAGACAATATTACTTTTGCGCTCCTCAAAGTCGTCTCCCATATCAAAGATTGGTGGGAAACGTTCTATGAGAAAAAGGAAACAGAGGAACCCTCATTATTTATAGTCACAACCACTTAGGATTCCTTCAGGGATGCTATTAAGGAACAATACTACCCTTTCGGAAGTTATGATGACTTATATACCAAATGGACCACACTACGGCAAGAAAGAGAGCAAGCGATGCTAGATTTCACAAATATCTTCCATACCTTGCGCACCAAGATGGGTATCAAATATTTAGAGCGACATTTGGTGCTCAAGTATTGCGGTGCTCTGCATAGATACATCCAGACTGAAATGGAATTTCTAGACATCTCATCCTTGGGCGCGGCCTACCGATATGCCATCAAAATCGAGTAGAAGCTCAAACAAAAGACACAACAATTTGGGCCTGGGAACCCCTCAGAATAAAAGCCAGGAAAGGGCGGCCCCAACCCACAGAACAAAGGACAAAGAAAATATGGACAGTATCAGGACAACCAGTCCAAGCCGCAAGCAAAGAAGGACACTAGAAAGACAAAGAAAGATATCGGGAAGTGGTGTGACTTCCATAAGAGCCCTTGGCATAACACTATTTATTGTCGCTCAAAGCAGTCGTTGGTGGCCAAAGTGAAAGCCTCTGAATCAGATGCAGATTTTGACTCTGAGAAAGAACCAGAAAGGAGAAGACAGATCATTGATGTGAAAACTAGTGCCACCGTTGCTACCACCAAGCTCCAGCCTGGTGAACCAGATGAGCCAGAAGAAGGAGAGCACCTCTTCCATTCACAAATGTGGGTAAATGACACCCCGCTGCACTTCTTCATTGATAGCGGTAGCCAGAAGAACCTCATCTCTATAGAGGTCATCAAGCGGCTGGCCTTGCCCACAACGCCTCACCCACAACCCTACACCATTGGATGGATTCGCCAAGGAAGCGATCTCTACGTCATCCAACAATGTCGACTGTCATACGACATCAAGCCCTTCAAAGACGAGGTATAGTGTGATGTTGCTCCTCTCAAAGTTTGTGATGTTCTTTTGGGCCAACATTATTTATGGAAACGTCATGTTGTATATGACTCTAGGCCTCGTAGTGTTATTATTACTTTGAAAAGGAAATTGTACAGGATACCTGAGGCAGTCCCACCTAGTGCTATTTCCTTGATCTCTGCTAAGCAATGCAGGAATGTCATCTCTCATACGGGGAAGTTTGTCTTCTTCATGATTCACTCTCAGAATAAGCAAAAGATCACAACCACATCCAGGGTCTCTGCAGCCGACCTCTCCACACAACAAAAGCAAGTAGATAAGGTCGTGGAAGAATACTCAGATATCTTCTCCTCAGCTACCGGGGTACCTCTTCACTTCCAGGTCAAGCACCCCATCGATCTGACCCATGGTGCACCACTTCCCAATGGGCCAGTATATCATCTCTCTCTATTAGAGAAAGAGGAGATCAAGTGACAAATCCAAGAACTGCTCCACAAAGGGCATATCCATCCTAGCTCATCACCTTGCGGGAGCCCAATCATGCTGGTACAGAAGAAAGATAGAACCTAGCGACTCTGCATTGATTACCGAGCTCTAAATAAACTCACAGTCAGAAATCGGTACCCCATTCCCTGAATCAATGACCTCTTTGATAAACTCACGGGGGATAAATACTTCAGTAAGATTGATCTGAAGTCTGGCTACCACCAGGTCCCGATAGAATAGATAGATGTATGTAAGACCGCCTTCAAGTCAAAGGAAGGCCTTTTTGAATGGTTGATCATGCCCTTTGGTTTGACAAATGCTCCGACCACTTTCATGAGGATGATGGATGATATCCTGCGACCATTCACCAATAATTTTGTAGTGGTGTATCTGGATGACATTCTCATTTACATCAAGACTTGGGCCAGACACTTGTAGGATATTCAGTAGGTTCTGAACACCCTGCGGCAACACAAGCTATAGGCCAACTTGGAAAAATGCTCCTTCGGCATGGACAGGGTCCATTAAATGGGCTACATCATTGATCAACATGGTGTACATGTGGATCCAGCCAAGATCCAAGTCATTCGTGGCTAGTGAACCCCAACCACACTCACTGAGCTTCGGAGCTTCTCGGGCCTTGCCAATTTTTACTGCAGGTTTGTGTTGGGATTCTCCCATATTGCCTGGGCCCTCAGCCAAATCACCGAGGGTAGTGGTAAGGAAAAATTTGCGTGGGGCCGGTCCCAACAACAAGAGTTCAATGATTTGAAGCAACACTTTTGCTCATCCCTAGTACTTTCACTACCAGACCTGCAACATCCCTTTGAGACTGAGACAAATCCTTCAGGCTATGTTGTGGGTGTCGTTCTCACTCAGCACGGCCACCCCGTGGCCTATCATAGTGAGACACTATCTGATGCTGTCCGTAAGTACCTTACTTACGAAAAAGAAATGTACTCCATTGTGAAAGCCTGCCGCCAGTGGAGACATTACATTCTTGGGAAGGAGACAGTCATCCACACTAATCATAAGCCATTGCAGTTTATGCATACACAAGGAAAATTGCAGAATGATCATCATCAAAAGTGGTCCACATACTTGCAACAATTCCACCTCAACATCAAGTATAAAACATGAAGCACCAATCGCGTCGTTGATTTCCTCAGTAGACCACCAGTGGCGGCAATCACCACGGTGCTAGACTCTTGCGACCACGAGACCTGTAGATGACCCCAACTCTATGAGACAAACCTAGAATTTGCCACCACCTACAAAATGTTGGGTGCAAACATAGTTGTCGATAATTTCTATCTTCAGGATGGGTTGTTGTGTCATATGGTCCATATCTGTGTTCCATCAAGGGAGCGAGCGAAGCTGATATAGGAAGCCCACTATAGTCAGGTGGCAGGACACTTCGGTGTCAAAAAGACAGTGGCGATGCTACACAAACATTTCTACTGGTCGAAACTCCGACAGGAGGTCAACAAGTATATTAGGTCCTGCATTGCCTGTGCTATTGCCAAACCAACCACTAAGAAACATGACCTATACACCCCTCTTCCTAATCCTGAAAGGCCATGGGAATCCATCTCAATGGACTACATTTCGGGCCTCCCGTCCACCAAGCGGGGAAATGACTGTGTTTTTGTGGTTGTTGACCGCTTTTCTAAGATGGCGATTCTAGTTGTCTATAAGAAGAGCATCATAGCAGAGGCCACTACCAAGCTCTTCTTTGAATAGGTTTGGGTACATTTTGGACTCCCACAAACCATTGTCTCAGATAGGCACAATTGATTTCTCAACACATTCTGGTCGAGCCTCTGGTCATTGCTGGACACCAAGCTAACCAAATCAACGACCTTCCACCCCCAGACAGATGGCCAAACCGAGGCCGTAAATCAAATGGTCGTGCATATCCTTCGCATGTATAATTCAAAGCACCCTCACACATGGGATGAGATCCTTCCCTATGTCTAGCATAGCTACAACCGATACCTACATAGCTCAACCGATCACAACCCCTTTCAAGTGGGGTTGGGATTCCAACCATTGGGTCCCATAGATGTTGCACTTCCCCTTGCGGTCACCTCGACCGACTCATATCCTGTTACAATTGAAGCTGACAAAGGCACCCAGTTCATTGAGCGGATGCATCACATCCGCCAACAGGTTCAGGATATCCTACATAAGTCCAATGACAAGTAAAAACAATTCCATGATCAACATCAGGTGTCACATAAGTTTTAGGTGGGAGACAAAGTTTGGTTGCACTTGCAGAAAGAACGCCTTACAGGACCCCATTGGAAGCTTCACCCACTCTGTTATGGGTCGTACACCATCACCAAGGCCATGGGGGATAATTATTTTGAGCTCAACATTCCTCCTTTCCTTGGCCTGCACCCAATATTCAATGTGGATCTCCTTCGCCCTTATTTCCCACCATTATTGGACACCTCAGACATAGCAGAACAATTGACACCAACAGAGCTCAACCCCGACTGCATCCAACATGCATCCAATGATCATATTGTGGACACATAGATCAAGGGAACTCGACAACAAAGGATCTAGCTTTATCGAGTCGTCAAAGTAGGGCATCTCCTGCACCAAGGCAGGTGGCTCACCTGGGGCTAAATACAGTAGAAATTTCCTCATCTAATGGGGGAAATCAATACAATGGAGACCGTTGCTTCATAAGGAGGGAGGATTGATCCATATGGATATCAGTGGCCACCCACCTTTTCCAACTGGCTCAAAACAATTTTCTGGCAATTTTGGCAATTTACTATTTTTAGTAGTTTTCACTTTCGGGGCCATTTTGAGGACCTAAATGAAGGTTTTTTGGGATCAAGCTTCTCAATGATATCCTATGGCATGATTGAGGCCCCAAAATGAATCTCCTCAATGATACCTTTCCAACGGGCTATCATACTCCTAAAATGGAGATCGTATGCAAAAGTTACGACCCCGGGAAGTTAATGTACTAACTTACCCAAACGGGGCCCACATGACTTTTGGCGCTTCATCTCCTAGGGTTAGGTTTTTGGATGTCTAGGGTTTTTGGCATTCCTGTTTATTGTAAAAGGCCTTCAGAGCCTCGTTGTAATCATCTTCTTGCGAATGAGCGTAACCGTCACATCTCTTCTCAGAGATAAGCCGCCACCATTCCAACAAGCTTGTTTCCGCTGCATTTTACAGTTTCATCTTATTTCATTATTGAATATAATTTTTTTTTTACTGTATCTCTACTATTTTGTGTTAAGAATCTTATAATACTCTGTATTCATTTCGTTCTGCTCATAAAATCCGGATCAGAAGGTTATTACCCAAAATTCACAAAACACAATAGATGGTCATGCTAAAGGGGAATGATTGGTTTAGATATGTTCTGAAGAGAAACAACTAGGTTATTGAAAATAACTCTTGATACTCCTAATTGTAGGTCATATGTACCTATTTGATCACTCTCATATTCATCTTAATGAATTTCAAAGCAAGAGAAGGTTAATGATCACATATGTCTTCTAAATAATCTTTGTGAGACTATTCCCACTTTATTCAATATAAAGTAAATACCATAATCTTATAAGAGTAGACCCATGAGGACAAGGTACTGAATGAGGCTAGAATATCAAAGAAACTCTTATATCAACCCACTTACTAAAATACCCAAATTGCAAAAAAAATACTTATATTACAAATCTTTAAGGGTGAATATAAAAGCACAATGGTAAGGAACTTGAAAGTACTTTGACTTTTTAAGGGAAGTACAAGTAAACTCGTTAGGGATATGGATGCTCGCTGGCAATGGGTCTATGCTTGTATGATACTGCAACAACTTCATCGGGGATATGGATGCTTGTTGAGAATGAAACAATATCGAGAAAAGAGAGATGAGGAACAAACATCGACCTATAAATTGTCAGGATTACTCCTTTATGGTGTCTTACTCTCCTAATATTTCTATGTATGAATTAAATTAATGAACCAATCCTTTACCATCTCACAGAAATTATTCAAAGGATCAACTTGGTTGTATCACTTTCTCATATTTCAGTAAAAATGTTAATGATGTGGGTTCCACGGTGCAGATGAACCTGTAAATCTTCCAGATCAGGAAAATAACAAAGTAATACAATCTAGAGGTCCATCTAAAACCAAAGATAACTACCTCTTCCCAGTAAGTCACCATTTATTGTGCCCCCTCAACTACCCACTAAAAATCTCCGACTAGAGGATTTCAATGGGTACCTCCTATCAAAATTTTAGCAAGAAATTTGATTACTACTAACTTGATTTGCTACTGATACAAGAAACTACCATTCTATCTATGCAATCCCAAGCGTAACAAAAGAACACCTATGGTAATTAGAGATTTTGTGAGTTCTCGCTCTACGTTTTTTAGCCCTTTTTCTCAATGAATGAGATCCAAGTATGGCTAGGTCCTAAGGAAAGTCTTAACTCATATGATCGTATTTGAGGGCTATCATATCACTCTTCATCTAATCATTACTCCTCAGAGTGAAATAACACACAACACCAAATCCCTCTTTAGTAGTTCATCCCAACACGCTATCAGATCCTTGTTCTATAAGAGACTTCTTAGTCAGAAAGGTTTACACCTTGTGCACATTATTGACTCTGATGGACTTGTTCCAATGCATATAACTCCACTGGGTCAAACTGCTTACCCTATGTCTTCGTGTCAAGTTGTTCTTGGCCCAAAGAACTAGACTACATGGTAAAATTTTGATGTGTGGAGTGGATCCCTCATATAACTGCTAACATTAGGTAGCGGGCAATAATTTGTTGATTAATATAGTCTTATCCAAGCATTTTGACCTCCTCGTGAGTAAGGCTTTTTCATACAAGCACAATCTTCGAGGCACAAATATTCTCTTGGGATACTTTCCCATCATAACAAGAACTAATTGCGATCCATACTCATCTCCGATGGGCCCTCTCCGATAGATCTACCAGGAAACCTTCTATCAGAGTAATATTTTTATCATATTATTTTCTCTGATGGTTCACTCTGATAAGGTTAATTTAAAGTGTTGAAGTGTTGAACTAGACAAGCATTTTATGCATGCCAATTAACACATGAATAACACACAAATGAATAATCTTTTTCCTAGCACAATTCCCAAGAAAAAATGAATATTCCTTGGGAATATCCATTGGAGGGAATGAAGGAAATGAAGGTCTTGAAACATCCCGATAGAACATCTCGATGACCCCTTCTGATACCACTGTCAGAGAACTTTCTCAAGTGAAATACCCCGATCACCATGCACCCGATACACGAGTTTAGAGAAGATTTGTCACTTCGAGAGAATTTATGATGATTCACTTCTCCACCTAGACATAGAATGTCATCCACTTAACATTAATTACAAAATATTGGGGGTAAATCATGAATGCATAAAACCTTTTTAACCCTAAATAATGTCTTATTCATCTTCTGCAAGTTTGTAAGAATTGTGCTATGCATAATGTAGGTTTGATCTCGTCTCAGAATTCTATGGAATTCCAGAATAGCAAGTATGTATATGAATTTATTTCAATTACTTATAATGTTGTATTAATCTAGCAAACTTATGTGGGATTATTTTGTTGCAGAAAATCAAAGTAGCATCATGTCGCGACTGTAGACTAGGAGAGAGAAAAAACTCATGGTTAATGTACCAACACCCATTGTGAGCTCAGATGATATCTTGGAAAAATACACCAATTTCTTCAATGGGATGGATCATTGTCCCTAATGGGATGAAATTGATAGGATTTTCAATACTGAAGACTTCCCGCCTAAGGATGAAGACTTGGAAGCATATCAAAATATCAAGAAAAGTTGTATTCATCTCATACCATCTTGTCCGATGCCATTCCCTTATAATGATGCAACAATATGGTGCCTCACACACCTTGACAACGATACAACTATGATAATGAGTGAATCAAATCTTTCGATAACATCTTTAAAGCATGAGGACATAAGACTTCGATAACACCTCCTAGAACCTACATTTTCTTTGAACAAGCCATTCTTGAAGAAGTTTGGAGAAGATAACGAGCACTTTGAAGAATTGATGGAGGAATGGTGTTATAATGAGAAGAGATGGGTCAATAAATGGGAGTGACTAATTCTTGCACAACGCCTCAAGAAACCCTCTAGGATGCTGAGTAATATATGTCCATTGTATGGTGGAGAAACAAGTACTCACTTTCATATGGGATGGTTTTTGATGGCATACATAGTGGTAAATATTGGGAAAGTCTAATGTGCCAATATACTAGCATTCAACATTTTCCAGAAAGTCAAGGAAGCCCCATGTATGAAAAATCCTAGCTTCTTCATGTCTGCATACCTCATAGATGAAATATGCTCTCCTCTATATTTTCCTTCTTTTGGATGGATCTGGGACCCTATCCAACTACCAATGCATGTCTAATATTCATAATTATGGGATGTCAGTTATAAGAAATACATATATGACATTTATGATTATTTCCTAGCTCCCCTATACACCATAATTTTTGGGTATTCACCACATATAATATCACAGAAGGCCCCAACAACCCTCAGTAATATTGAGGACTAGTGTATAGGAAAGTAATATACTTATGTTAGGATATATGGGAGTTCTAAGGCTCCACATATCTTGCCAAAATATGTTCTTGATAGTCTATTGGCCTGAGAGGTTTCTTACCATACCATAGAAACATGGATAACCTCGTTCCTCTCAGGTAATAATAATAAAATCTAGCCCACATTCCCTCTGAACATAGGGAGATATGCATTATCTAATGGCCCTCATGCAATAAGGGAGGTTAAATCCCTATAGGAGATATGCCTATGTACATGGGAACCCAAAGGGAATGACCCAAAATATATAACAATTAATCATGTCAAAGCTGTTAGACTAACTCACCAATTTGGTGTGGCTTGGCCGTGACCTTAAAAATAGATTATTATTATTATTATTATTATTTATTCATGAAGTGAACTACGCAGAGGAAATATTCAAAGGGGTTTTCTTCTTTGAAGAAGTACTAAACATGTTTCCATATGAGCCAACTAAAGAGAAGCTTCAAAGGGAAGAGGAAGAAAAAAGGAAGATATCCAAGGAACAATTCTTGTTTCTTCTAGAGAAGGACAAAGAAAAACAAGAATCAAAGTAGGAAGAAGAAAAGAGAAAAGCATAGGAAAGGTACCATAAATCCTTGGAAGTAGAAGAATAATACCAATGAAAACAAGTTGAGATAGAAAAGGAGAAGAAAGAGGTCCAAAATGAAGTCAAAGGGAAAAATAAAGATGAAGAAAAGAAGAAGCCCAAACTGGACTACAAGGATAAGAAATATGAAGCTTTAAAGAGAGTTGTTGAAGAGAAAAAGAAAAAGGTTGAAAGAGAAGCAAAGGCACACCAAGATGAAAAACAAAAGAAGAAGGAAAATCAGGAAGAGGAGAGATAGAGGCTTGCCATTGAAGCATAAGAGAGGAGAAAGAAAGAGGAAGAAGAAAAACAAAAGGTTGTTGAGGCCGAGGCAAGGAAGAAGGTAGATGAAGAAGCAAAAAGAGAAAAGAAAAGGAAGTTGGATGAGGCCAAAAATGGTTCTGTAAGCGCAAGTGTGGTTATAGTTGACATACCCCCTCAAGAGTGTACCCCTCTAATGGATATACCAAGGAATTTTTCCTTTTCCTCACAAGCGCTAGAATTAGACCAAACTATGGTAGAAGTGGGTGAATACTATGACAACAACAAGACAAAAGGAATAGAGAACATATCAAAAAAAAGGAAGAGTGGAGAGATAGATCTTAGCTAGGTATGTTCCAAAATATCCATTGAATGGAGAGTAGGAACATATCCCAAAGAAAATGCTATACAAATTGCTTCTACTTTAAATATTTGCAGGGGAAAATGCAATGTCTGTGTATGAATTAGGTGCTTCCTTGGACACCTCATAGGCCAGAGTGGTTGAACTGGAAGAAGTATTGAGGACACAAAGACATGACATTACTACTGATTTTAAAAATGAAATTAGTACATCAGAAAAGTTCCATGAAAAGGAAATGGAAGTGGCCTTGCAAGGCCAAAGGGATAAAATGAATGAAGACTACAAGAAGAAGGCACACATAGTTGAAGGCCTACAAAAGGGAGAATTAGAGGCCCTTAAAGTGACACATTCTCAAGCATTGGAGCAATTGAAAGCCATCCATGCACAAGAGTTAGCCAACTTACAAACAAAATATATGAAAGCCAACAAGTTCATAGAACAATTAGAACATAAAATCCTGGGGCTCGAACATGATAAAGAAAAAATTAAAAAAGTTCTAGAAGAAAATTAGGCAGGAGCTCTCAGCTTGGAGACTATAAAGGAAGAAGCCAAAGCCGCCAATGAAGAAATGAAATTGGTGCAAACAAATTTTTTTTGTGTACTAAATGATATCCAGAGAAACATAGATGATCAAATAAAGTTAGAGGACCAGCTGGAGGAAATGAGATAAAGATATCAGAAGGCCCATGATTCCTTTGGTAGAATTGTTGATTGGAAAAAATTATATAGTAACCCACCAAGTATCTTTCCACTCTAAACTGCTAGACAAAAGATGAGAGACCATGTCTTGTTTGATACCTGGAAACCCCTGTTGGAAGACATCAAAAGCATATAAAAGATAATAACCAATGCCCACAAGAGACTATGGAATGCCTCAGATGAGTTACTAGATGAATTTGGGATGGAGGTTATGACAAACATCAATGATGCATCCCCTGGTAAAGTAAGGAGTATAAGTTGAATAAAAAAGGAATGTTAGCAAAGAAGTAATTGAGTAGATTATAGAGGTTAGCAAAGAGGTCTTAAATGACTATTTGATTAAGCCATTGAGACTGATCACGCTGGCCAAACATTTTATCAAGAGGATCGAGCATGGATTAAAGTTGGAAATGACAACTAAGATATGTGATGGCGAGATGGACCTAGAAAAGATGCAGCTAAGAAAACTAGAAACGGTCTTGGGAGATTACGCATTATGGAAATAATATAGAGACAAAATGATACTTCAGAAGATCTCATGATCTTGATATTTTGTAATTGACCCTTCTCATTTTAATTATACTTTCTTCTATAGATTTCAAATGGGGAATTTGAAATTATGGGTTGGAACTGTCATATGACATGATGACAGTTACCGAATGTAAAAAATATTCCTTGTTTTATAAAAGGGAGCACTGCGAGGTGAAGATGACTTTTTCCTGTTGTGTATCAGAACAATACTTTTACCACTGAATGAATAGAGCAAGAGACATCTTGGAAATTTCTGATTCAAATATGTGTGTATAATATTTTTCTTAGTGCATATGTCCACTGCTTTAATGTTAGAGGACATAGTTGTATGAACTATTTCTCCACTCTGTTCTTAATGTTGATGCTGTCATTAATTTCCTTATGAGTACACAAACAATGTCATAGGTATACTATGCAATTAATTGTTATTGTATCTATATTATTGTCATATTCATTTATTACTTGCACACACAAATTATTTTTCTTGCTGGTAATATCATCTTTCACAGTGCTCATACTCTTTAGTTTTCTCCTAATCAAGATAAGATAGAAAGATACAGAGTGATCTTAGGATATCTGTCCATATAAATAAGTTTATGCCTGTTGTCAGGTTAATGTATGTAGAACATGATGATGTCATTTTTAGAATCTTCCCTTATATGTTTGAGAACAAAGCTTCAACCGCGTACTTCTCTTTAGCTCAAGCTTCAATAACCAGTTGGAATGCTCTTGAAATTTATTTTATTGAAAAATTTGGTGAAGATAAAACCCCAACAACTTTAGTTCTAGACCTATAAAGGATTAGAATGGAATCAAAATAAAAGGTTAAATATTTCAATCAAAGGTTTCTTACATTAATAAATAAAATTTCCCTTGCTTCCAAACATGTTGAAGATCTTTCCATAGAGTTTTATACCTCAACTCTTTCGGTTTCAATGGAAATGTTTGTAAAAGAAGATGAAAATAATACTCTAGAATTCACCTTCAAAGAGGTCATTAAGGTTGAAAAGGACATGCTCAGTCTTAAGGGTAATCTTGGTGCTAAGAATTCAAATGATAAAACTGGTACCAATACCAATGCTTCCATAACCAAACCCCCTAAAGATAAGAAAGTTCAAGACTCCATAGACATGGAAGAACTACAGAGAATTGTAAAAAAAATCTTCAATGAAATAATTGATATGAAGAAGAATATTGGATAGAGTAGTTCCTCCCAAGAAGAGCAGTCCCCCTACCACTAAAATAACCCCTCCTACAGAAAACATAAATGTAGAATGTTTTATAAAATCTTTGAAGGATTGGGAAACTAAAACCCCTACTGAATCCAAGGAAGATGAGGAGAAATAAGGGGAAAAATAATAACAAGATCAGCCCCAGGACAATGATGGACCAACTGAAAAAGAGGTTAATTCATTTTGGGATATTTCTTTTGGATTGGAAGAAGAGGAAGATGAAGATATTGAAGAAATACACATGTCTGGAAATGATGTGACCACTCGGAGTGGAAGTAAGACTTCATCCTAAAACTCTCCTTCAAATTTTGATCCTACCAAAACAACATCCAATACTCAGAAGACACCCTCTAGTGACAAACCAACTGCATATTCTACCCCTCCATCTAAACTCGATTATGATTTCTTGGAAGACCTAAAAAGAACAAAAGATAACATTTCTATTTTTGAGATTATGAAACTACCCCAAATCCAAGATAACTTCATTAAAACTTTGCAAGGTAATGCTCCAAGTAATACCAAAGAGGATAATGTAAGAGGAAGTAAAGGGGAAATCAAATTTGGTCAAACTACTAAAATGACAACACCAAAGAAGCAATCAGTTGTAAATGCATCTCTCATTGGGAAAAGATCAAAATATAACACTCCACCCTTTTTTATAATCTTTGAAATATTCAATATAAATTTTCATAATTGTTTAGTGGATTCAAGAGCCTCTTCAAATGTTATGCCCCTTAAATTTTGTGAAAAAAATAATGCCAAACTCGAGGAATCAGATATCCAAATTATACAGTTAGATAGATGAAGTGTCAAGGTCATAGGAGAGTTAAAGAATGTTTTGATAAGGTTGGAATCCAATCCAAAAGTGCACCAGACAATTGACATCATTGTAGTTGACATCCCAGACACTTATGGTTTACTATTGAGCAGGGGATGGTTTGCTATGCTGAATGGATACTTTGCTACTGATTGGTCACACTTATGGCTACCTTACAATGAAAACCAAACCAAATAAAGGTAGACATAGAGTGATACATGAAACATGTGGTGACATGTTTAAATGACCCTAATGTTCCCATAATATTCAATCATTCAATTTTTGGGAACTATAGTTATGATTATTTCTTTGGAAATCACACTGCTGAACTACCTTCTCATGCAGAATCAATTACACAATTTGAAATCCTTCATTGCAATGAGATTGTTGAACCAAACTGTAATATAGTAGATAGGATTAAAACTAACTCTTATGTACAAACTAACATAGTTTTTAGAATTAAATTAGATGTTTATGTTAATTCTACTAACCCCCCAAAATTAGAAAATAAAAGAAACCATGTTTCCATAGATAAATCTAAAGGTGACCCTAACATGTGGAGTTTATTCTTTGACGGATCCAAGTCTCTTGAAGTGTAGGTGCTGGATGCATACTGAAAGACCCTAGTGGGAAAAGAACTTTAATTGCATGTAGACTTGAATTCCAATGCACTAAAAACATTGTCGAATATGAAGCTCTTATACAAGGACTGAAAAAAGTAGTGGACATGAAGGTGATGAAGATAAAGGTATTTTGGTGATTAAGAAATTGTGATCGGGCAGGTAAGAAACACTATCCATTTCCTTTCCATTCACCTTAAACATTACCAGCAAGAGGTATGGGACATTATAAATAACTTTGATGCATTTAACATAAGGCCTATTCCTCATTCATTCAATTAAGATGCATATTTGTTAGCTCATGTTGCATCTAAATTGATTCCATCAAAAGGAATAATGCATTATATATATATTTTTTTCTGTGGAATTATTGTATAGGCCTTCAATTCCTAACAACATAACAAAGTAGAGAGTCTTTGATGATGACCAACAAATCATAATTTTTCTACATCTTGAAGATAATTTCAAAGATTCTTTTATTGATGAGGGTCAACATGATCAAGAGGAGAACTTTGATTCACTAGACTCAATGAGTCAAGTAATGTGTAGAAAAGTTACTTCAATTAAAAACATCCCCAAAAATGTGGTAAGGCTTGAAAAACTTTATGATCTCCAAGACGAGTTCAAGAAAGTGACAAACTGCAAAACAAACAACTCAACCATGCAGTTTGAAGTAATAAATCTTGGAACAAGCAACATACCATAAAGTGTCAACCTTAGAAGAAATTGTTCTCTAGTTGAGAAGAAAGATTTCATCAAGCTATTCAAGGAATATATAGACATATTTTCCTGTACATATGATGACCTCAATACATATGATACCGAAATCATTCAACATATCATCCCTATGATGCCTCAAACAAATCCTTTTCAACAAAAGTTAAGAAATATGCATCCCAACTTATAACCTCAGGTAAAAGTTGAATTGAATAAAATCTTGGCAGCAAGAATTATTTTCCCAGTCATGCACACCTAATGTATACCTAACCTTGTACTTGTAAGGAAAAATAATGGGGATGTTAGAGTGTGTGTTGACCTCAAAAACTTGAATAAGGCTTTAGAAAAGGACAATTATCTTATGCCACCCATGGAGAAAATACTACAATGTGTCTCTAGTTATGAAATGCTCTCTCTATTAGATGGTTTTTTTGGTTATAATTGGGTGCTGGTTTCCCACGATGACCAATTGAAAACTATCTTCCGAACAAAATGGGGAGCTTATGCTTATAAGAAGATTCCATTCAAACTAATTAATGTAGGGGGAACTTTTCAAAGAGCCATGGATATTCCATTCAGAGGACTAATTGGAATCTGTGTGGTGGTGTATCTAGGTGATGTTAGCATGTTATCCAAAGAAAATAAATATCATGTATCCCACCTAAGGAAAATCTTCAATAGATGCATAAAATATAGTATTTCCATGAATCCAAAAAAATATACGTTTGCAGTAAATGAAGGAAAATTATTAGGTTTTATTGTGTCTAAGGATGGAATAATGATAGAGCCATAAATAATTGAAGATATTTCAAAGATTCCATTTCCCCATAATAAAACATCCATGCAATCTGTTATCTCCTCAAATAACACAGTCAAATTTGTTTATTTTAGGTGATAGAAAGTCATTGAAAAATACATTTCTAAATTTTTTAAGGTTCATTTTTTAGAGCCTTAGGTTTGTAATAAAGTTTTAAAAACATTTGATTTGGTTTTCCCTTCAAAAAAGTCAAAACTCAGGTTTCGGTAGCTAAGCGCCTTTCCAGAAGGGCTTCTAAGCCACCGAAAGTGCAAAAATTCTACGTTTTTACTGCGTTGAGTCATCATTTTCAAATGATGATTCTGAGTGACTGAAGAATATTTTTGAGAAACGGGAGAACATTTTTGCTGCTAACACATAAAATAACAATAAACTCTCTCATTTTTTCTACAGGTGTCATAGATTGGGAGATTCGAATTCATCTCTGAGCCCTAATTTTTGGATCTCAAAATTTCCCTGTTTGACACATGTTTTTGAAATGTAGATCCCAGGCAAATGAAAACGAATCTCAAATAACTGAGAGAGGTTTTTTCTCAAAACAAACCAATATACAAAAGCCTCTTCCAATTTTTACACAACGTTTTTGGTTTGAGAGATATGGGTAAATATTTGAGCAACACATTTCCAGAAAGTTCTGTCTTTTCCAGCCACCTCACAAATTCGAATTTGAGATAGGAGAAGAGGTTATCAGATCCATCTTTTGAGGATCTTGAATTTTTTTGTAAAGGATATAAATCCAAGAACATTTGATGAACACAGGGTTTTATTTTGAGTTCTAAACTATACTGCTATTGTGATAGAGATTCTTTCTATAATATGTTCAGCCTGCAAGCTTCTTTCACTGTTATTGTCAGATCTTCTTTTCTATTTCTATTATATTCTTATGAGTTGAATTATGTTCTTTATCTATGTTTACATAGTCCATTGGTGACTGTCATCTCACTATCTGATTAGTAATCAACGGATCATAAGTATTTATTTCTGATCTGTTAGCCCATCATATCTATTGTTTTATAGACATATGTTCTGGTTAATTGATTAGTCTCTTTATCCATTTGATTCACCTATCTGATAATAGCTCTTGAAGGCCTTGAATTGTTTGAATATCCTTAGACAGTATTGTGATACAATCCAGTGAGTTAGATATTCATCTTGATCCAAATCCACACCCATTATAAGAGAAAATAGTTACAAAAAGGTTAAGTTACCAGGCATCTCTGAGATACAGCCTAGGAGAGTTTCCTGGAGTGATAACAAATTGGCGTCGTTGCCGAGGAGAGGAGATTGAAGCTCAGCTTCCCTGGGAGATGACATAATTCTAGATTTTGATGATAGACAAAGGCTAGACATCATATTGGTTGTAATCTTCTATCTGGCGACTCCATGAAGGACGGATTCAGTGGCAACTCCACTGTCTTCAAATGTCAAAGGCATTTGTTGCTCTTTTGGCTAGGAGGTTTGCACCTCTTAACTTTTCTGCAATTTCTGGTTTCCCACATCCAGTAGCTTTTATGGATATTTGGGGAGACTACCTTTCATGGTTCAAAGAAGCGAAAGAGGATAATCCTTCAGATCACCTCATCAGATTTCATCAATGCATGGCTCAGTTACATATACATGATGAAGATGTGCTCATGAAGATGTTTTTCTATTCATTGGAGGGTGATGCACGTAAGTGGTATTTCTCATTAAATCCTTCTAGTATTTCATATTTGAAAGAGTTTCACAGAGTATTCCATGAGCATTGCAAAAGGTATTTTTCTTAGGAACTTCTGTTTGAGCATTGTTGTGAGGAGTTTCATTTAGATACTCATCATATTGTTTCTTCTAGTAGGGAGGATGAAACTGGATATATTGATGAAGATACATATATGGATGAAGTTCAAGTTCTTTTTATTACTACTTCTCATGAAGAAGATCTACCAGACAATATTGATGATTTCATTATTGAGGATGCTTTAGATGAACCTGTTGATTCAAATCTAGATGAGAAGGATGAAAATTATAAGGAAAGAGGAGATGTTGTTTCAGATCTGTTTCAAAGCCATACTGCTGATAATTCTATGCAGAAAGCTTCATCTTTGCCATTTGGATTCTATCTTGATGTTCCCATATGTGATGAATATGATAAAGGGGAGCAGAAAGGATTAGATCAGAAATTGATGATGCCTTTTTCTCCATCAGTTGTTGAGAAACCATCTTTGTACGTGTTTAAAGATCCGATTACAACCTTGATGGAATCATATATTTCAGATCAATTGAAAATTTTAAACTTCATTATCCCACCAGCACTCTCGGGTGAGTTTTCTTTCTTGAAGAATTTTTTATCACTGCTAATATGTTTTAGACATTGTCTAATGATGAGTGATAGAGACATGCTCATCTCATTTTTGAAATTTTTTGAATGGTTATTGTGGAAGTTCGCCTTTACTTGACCAAATTTCAGATTTAGTTAGAAGTAGGAGTAGGCAGTTGAATAATCTCTTCATATGAGTAGATAGATTGCTTTCAGTTTTCTTAAATAAGAAAAGCTTCCGGGGACTTGCACGTTATTCTACTCTTTCTCGGGACAATGGCCTTGTGCCCATTGTGGAGCCAAATATTTTGCTAGATGGAGACCATTTCATTGATAAAAACCTTGAAGTGGCAGAGAAAGTTTGGACTGAGGTTTTCTTCTACTTGGCAGAGAACAATGTGTTGTTCGAGGGAATTTTGTTAAAACCTAGTATGTTGACTCCTGATGCTGAGCACAAGGATAAAGCAATCCCACAACAGGTTTCACATCACACTCTTTAAATGCTTCAGAGGATGGTGCCACGAGAATGGAAGTCCAATCGCATCTGCAGGCTCTTTTTCTTAACGGTGGAATAATGATTGTTTTGGGGTTTTGATCAAATTTTTCAAATAGAAATAATGAGCATTTTACACAGGCATGAAGAACTTGAAGGTAGCTACTAGACTCTACATAAGCAAAGTGTTGAATTAACTCAAACGCCGAGCATATTTTCCATATTTTTCAGGTATCATCGCCAGGAAGAAGAGAAAGGGGAATGCAAAGTTCAATCAAAGAATCTACAAAAGATTGGAGTGTTAACACACAGAACATCTGATCAACTCAAAGTAAAAGGGCATTCTCTTACTACATATAAATGTGCTAATTGAATTAGAGGTCTGATGATATGAAAACATATAAGCTCGATGTTGTCGAACAATGGTGAGGCAGAAAGAAATGCATTTCTGCAATTTTGAAAGCCTTCCTTTTTAGTGGCTATTTTAGTTTACACAGCTGTCCTTAGCCACCAAAATTAGAGCTTTCGGTAGCTTACAGGTTAGAATTTTGGCTCTCCTAGCCACCGAAAGCACAGAATAGGGCATAATGCTACTATTTTTGCACAGGTCTGAGTTCCCTTGATCCGAATGCCATGAGGAAAATTCCAAATGATAGATAATAATTAAAGTCATCATTATCAAGGTTTTGTTTTGATTTTGGAGGTATTAGTCAAGGTGGATCTCAAACAAGTGATAATAGCAGTGTTAGTTCTAGTCAAGTGCCACCCCCAGTACCTATTCATCCAATGCATGGATTTTTCAACCTATAATTTGCCTCCTAGGCCTCTTACTAATCCATATGGAACATTATAAATGGCTATGACTTGACAAGTGGATATCTGAAGCTTGGTGGTACAAATTTTTGGAAATGGTTACAACAGGTTGCAGCAGAGCATGAGGAAACTGTAGCAGAGCCAGATCTTCAAGGAGCAGTCCCAGCTGGAAAACATATGACAGAGTATGCAGATTTGCCTTCACCTACACCTAAGGAAGAGAAGGAGCCGCAAGATGATGAGGCATCAACCAACAAGACCAAATTGTCAAAAATCAATCAAATGCTAAGACAAGTATATGATCTTGGACTCCTTGACAGAGAAGTTAAGACTAGTAATCAAACTTTGACAGAAAGAGATATTGAGTTGTATGATTCTCACCAAAGGCTTACTAAATAATATGATAAGCTGGAGAAAAGGAACCAAATGTTGATTCTAGGTTGTACAGGAAGATCAGGCTGATAATAATCAAAATGATGCCTCCAAGACCTAAGGCACATATTGATCTGAAACACTAGCAAAGGCAACAACTAGTTTTGTTGATGTACCAGAGGCATTTGCCCAGAATGATGAAGAACCAGACATTGTTAAGGTTGTTGTAGCCTCAGAAGAATAATCTTGAGAAAAAATTAGCATTTTTTTATGCTAGCAATGTATGGAAAAAGAGAGAGGGCTTTGGCTTTCCAACCTTACGTATGGGGTACGAAACAGACAATAAATGAAGCATTAAGTGAGCAAGGTGGGAAATGACTTGTTCCATTGGGCCTTGGTGATGATTATCAGTTATTGCGAGATGAAGATGATCAGCCTTCAAATGCTACACCTTATACGACAACAATACCTCAGTACCGGGTAGAAATTCACGATCCTTCGGTTCTTCTTTATGGGGAAACTTATGCAAAGTAGAACAATCAAGCCATTTATGATATTCATCACCCTTGCCAAGAAAATAGAACTTCATACACCATTTTCTGACCGTTCTTGCATCCATTTGGAATTTGATATCTCAGACACCGGCCTTATGTATGAGACCGGAGATCATGTTGGTGTATATGCAGAAAACTTAAATGAAACTGTGGAGAAAACTGCAAAGTTTCTAGGCTACCCACTAGACACAATAATTTCAGTCCATGGTAACAAAGAAGATGGTATGCCTCTTGGTTGAAGCTCCTTGCCACCACCTTTCCCTGGTCCATGCACTCTATAGATTTCTCTTGCTCGTTATGTAGATTTGTTGAATGCTCCTCGAAAGGCTGCCTTGGTTGCATTGGCTAGTCATGCATCTGGTCCAGCTGAAACAAAAAGTTGAAGTTTCTTTCATCACCCACCGGAAGGGACGAGTACTCCCAATGATTACTGTGATTCAAAGAAGTCGTTTAGAAGTAATAACAGAGTTTCAATCTGCAAAACCACCTCTCGGTGTCTTCTTTGCAACAATTCCCCTGCATTTGCAACCTCGATATTATTATATTCCCTCTTCTCCAAGGTTTGCACCCAATAGAATACATGTCACATGTGCTATGGTTTATGGGTCCAGTCAAATTGGCAGAATCCACAAAGGTGTTTGTTCCAATTGGATAAAAAAATTCAGTGCCTTCTGAAGTTTTAGAAGCCAAGAGATAGTGCATTTTTGCAATTTCATGAACTGTTTTTGAAACAGGCTTTTTCGGTGGCTTAGGTAAACATTTTAACTGTTCATTAGCCACCGAAAGCAGAGCTTTCGATGGATTACAGGTTTAGATTTTAGCTCTCTAGTCACCGAAAGCATAGAGAAGGGAAGAATGGAACTCTTTTTGCACAGATCCAAGTTTTATCATCCTAAAAGGTACGAGGATGATTTACAAGTTAAGGTTATTATTAAGAGGATCTATTTCAATGTGTTGTCCCAGTTTTGGAGGTGCCAACAAGGTAAAAGATATAAATTTTGTTGCATATTAATGACAGAAGAATGACTTGTTTGCCAAGGTGGAATTCTTGACTTATCCCACAGTCTAGGGATATCTGTTGCGGCTATCGAAGACATGAAGACTATCCAGATAAAGGCTACAGGTTTGCAAGGGATCAGTTCTAAAGGCCAAATGACTCCATAACCCAATGGTAAAGGCTACAGGCAAGTTATAGGTTTGTAGAAGATCAGTTGCACAAGACAAATGAATCCATATCCCAACAGGAAAGGCATTGGAGCTGAGGTTCTTGAAACCTCGCAGGGAGGCTTTCATCCCTAGAAGGAGCCAGATGTTATCTCCTCAAATAACATAGTCAAATTTGTTTATTTTAGGTGATAGGAAGTCATTGAAAAATGCATTTCTAAATTTTTTAAGGTTCATTTTTTAGAGCCTTAGGTTTGTAATAAAGTTTGAAAAACATTTGATTTGGTTTTCCCTTCAAAAAAGTCAAAACTCAGGTTTCGGTAGCTAAGCACCTTTCCAAAAGGGCTTCTAAGCCACCGAAAGTGCAGAAATTTTGCGTTTTTACTAAGCTGAGTCATCATTTTCAAATGATGATTCTGAACGACTGAAGAATCTTTTTGAGAAACGGGAGGAGTTTTTTGTTGCTAACATATCAAATAAAAATAACCTCTCTCATTTTTCCTACAGGTGTCATATATTGGGAGATTCAAATTCATCTTTGAGCCCTAATTTTCGAATCTCAGAATTTCCTTGTTTGACACATGTTTTTGAAATGCAGATCCCAGGAAACTGAAAAGAATCTCAAATAACTGAGAGAGGTATTTTCTCACAACAAACCAATCTACAAAATCCTCTTCCAATTTTTACACAATGGTTTTGGTTTGAGAGATATGGGTAAATATTTGAGCAACATATTTCCATAAATATTTGTCTTTTCTAGCCACCTCACAAATTTGAATTTGAGATAGGAGAAGAGGCTATCAGATCCATCTTTTGAGGATCTTGAAACTATTTGTAAAGGCTATAAATACAAGAACATTTGATGAAGAAAGGGTTCAATTTTGAGTTCTAAACTATACTGCTATTGTGATAGAGATTCTTTCTATAATATGTTCAGCCTGCAAGCTTCTTTCACTGTTATTGTCATATCTTCTTTTCTCTTTCTGTTATATGCTTATGAGTTGAATTATTTTCTTTATCTATGTTTACATAGTCCATTGGTGACTGTCATCTCACTATATGATTAGTAAGCAAAGGATCATAAGTATTTATTGCTGATCTGTTAGCCCATCATATCTATTGTTTTATAGACATATGTTCTGGTTAATTGATTAGTCTCTTTATACATTTGATTCACCTATCTGATAATAGCTCTTGAAGGCCTTGCATTGTTTGAATATCCTTAGACAGTGTTGTGATGCAATCCAGTGAGTTAGATATTCATCTTGATCCAAACCCACACCCATTATAAGAGAAAATAGTTACAAAAAGGTTAAGTTACCAGGCATCTCTGAGATACAGCCTAGGAAAGTTTCCTGGAGTGATAACACAATCATTCTTTGGGAAAATAAATTTTGTAAGAAGATTTGTTCCAATATTTGCAAAAACTATTAAACCTCTTCAAGATATTATTAAGAAAAATGTTGACTATATGGGGCCCCAAAGAAAAACAATCCTTCATAAAGATTAGGGAAGAGATAGCCAAGGCTCTGACATTAATGAGCCCATATTTTAGCAAGGATTTCCTACTTTATACCTTTGCCTCATATATTTTCTCTGCAACAGTCCTCTCCTGGAATAATGATGAAAGGAATGAATTACTGATTGCTTTTATGAGTTTTGGTCTGCAAGGAGAAAAAATTGACTATCCTAAAGTAGATAATATGGAATATGCATTTTTTAAAGTAGTCAAACACTTCAGACCATATATACTCAAATCCAAGACCAAAGTGATAGTACCTTATCCCGTTGTGATAAATATCTTGGTGCAGAAGGATTTGGGAGACAAAAGAGTCAATTAGATGACATATTTCCAAGAATATGATCTAGATATAAGGCATGCAAATATTGTTAAGGGGAAAGGACTTTGCAAGATTGCGAGTGAATCAAATAGGAACAAAAATGATGAAGATGAACTCCATGAAGATCAAAATCTGTTGGAAAAATAAGTTTTCTATACCCCTCTCAACACTGATCCATGATATTATGAGATGAAGTACCATTTGACTCATGGATCATCCCCACAATACATATAACCAAAAAATAAAAGATCTATTAGGCTCAATTAAGCTCAATACCACCTTTCCCAGGGGATATTATTAAGGAATAACTATGGCGATGTTTTCCTGAGATGTTTGGAAAAAGATGATGCATACAAATTTCTATCTGAACTACATGATTGTCTAGCTGGACAAAATTTTGGGTGAGACACCAAAACACACAAGGTCCTTAGGGCATGTTACTATTGGCCCACATTATTCATAGATTCACATGCATATTCTAGGAGATGCCAAGAATGTCAAAATACGACTGGAAGAGAAAATAAACCTTCCTTTCCTCTACAACCAGTTTTAATTGAACGCCCATTCCAACAATGGGGTTTAGATGTTATAGGAGAGATCCATCCTAAATCTTCTCAACTGCGTAAGTACATCCTAGTTGCAATAGATTATTCCATAGGTGAACTGAAGCAATTCCTCTAAAGGTGGTGAACAAAAACCAGGTGATATATTTCCTTGAATCTTATATTGCAACTAGATTTGGTGTTCTAGAATATTTAGTATTCGACAATGCCAAAAAATTCTCTTCATTAAAATTGACTGAATTTGCACTTGAAAAAAATATCAAGGTTAAATATTCAACTAATTATTATCCTCGGGGTAATGGGCTAGCTGAATCCACAAATAAAAGCATGATAAAAATTCTAAAAATGACTTTGACAAAGCATCAAATAAACTGGCACCTGTCCCTACCTAATGCCCCGTGGGATGACAGAGTAACACCCAAGACTTCCCTACAAAACTCTCCTTTATTTCTGGTATATGGACAAGAATTTGTCTTACCCACTCATACTTTCTTTCCCTCTCTGTAATTAGCTCAATACGTTCAAGACAAAGAATGCCCAGTAATGCAACAAAGGCTGAACATGTTCCTTAATTTGAAGAATACAGAAAGATATCTAAAACGAAGTTAATGCAACATCAAGAATTGATCAAAAGATAGTTTGAAAAAACCTCAGTGGGAAACAGATATTTTCAAGAAGGTGATCTAGGTCTTAAATGTGATAAAGACAATGAGATGAAAGGAAAGCACACTAAATTCCAAAAATTGTGGCTAGGCCCATATCAAATCTGTGAGAAGATTAAGTCAGGTACTTTCAAACTCAGAACATTGGAGGGAGACATGGAGGAGATCCCCGTCAATGGCCAGATGCTTAAAAAATACTTATCCTAATCACCCTTGGTGATGTAGTTTGCACATATTAGGTTTCTTTTTTGTTTTCACTTTCCTTTTGAGTTTTATAAATATTTTTAGAATATGCCTTTGTCGTTTTTGTTTTCTGATTTAGTTTACTCATTTCTTTCCTAATAAAGTGTCTATTGATTATTCTTTACTATTCATGCATAGTTTCTAACAAAAAATTGGGATTGTATAACAAGATTAGAGCCTAGTTCCTTTATGAGTAACTTTTCAAGTGCCCAGAAGTGAGAAGGTTACCTTGCATTATTACCCAACATTCACATAACATAGTGGATGGTCATTCTAAAGGGGAATGACTGGTTGTGATCTGTTTTGAAGAGAAACCCCTAGGATATTGAAAATAATTGTTGATACTCCTAATTGAAGGTCATTTGTACCACATATGTCTTATGAATAATATTTGTGAGACTATTCCCACTTTATTGAATATAAAGGAAATACTAGGATCTTCTCAGATCAGACCCATGAGGACAAGGTACTAACTGAGGCTATCATATCAACACAAATATTGTATCACCTTGCTTCCTAAAACACCCAGATTGCAAAATAAATACTTATATTACAAATCTTTAAGGGTGAATATAAAAGTACAATGACAAGCAAGTTGAAAGCACTTTGAATTTGTGTGGTAAATACAAGTAAACCCGTCGGGGCTATGAACACTCACTGGAAGCAGGGATATGCTTGTATGATATCAAGACAACTTTGTCAAGGCTATGGATGCTCACTGGCAACGAAGCAATGCCAGGAAATGAGAGACGAGGAAGACACATCGACCTATAAACAATCAAGATTAATCCTTTGTGGTGTCTTAATCTCCTAGTATTTTCGTGTATGAATTAAATTAATGAACCAATCCGTTACCATCTCACATGAATTTTTCAAAGGATCATCTTGGAATTTCTCATCTTTCAGTAAAAATCTTAATGATGTGGGTTCTTCGGTGTAGATGAACCTATAAATATTTTAGATCGGGAAAATAACAAAGTAATGTAATCTAGAGGTGCATATAAAATCAGAGATAACCGTTTCTTCCCAATAATTCACCATTTTTTGTACCCCCACAACTACCCACTAAAATTCTCTTCCTTAGAGGATTTCAGTGGGTACCCCCTATCAAAATTTTAGTAAGGAATTTTATTTCTACTAGCTTGATTTGTTACTGATACAAGAAACTACAATTCTATATGTGTAGTCCCAAGCCTAACCAAAGAACACCTATGGTAATCATATATTTTGTGAGTTCTCGCTCTATGTTTGTTATCCCTTTTTCTTAATGAATTAGATCCAAGTCCTGCTAGGTCCTAAGACAAGTCTTAACTCATATGACCATACTCGAGGGCTATCGGATCACTCTTCATTGGAACATTATTCCTCGGATTTAAATAACACACGATGGAAAATCCCTCTCTGATCGCTCATCCTATTAGGATATTGGATCCTTGTTCTATCGAAGTATTTTTTTTAGAAAGGTTTACACCTTGTGCATATTATATACTTCGATGGACTTGTCTCGATGCATATAATTCCACATGGTCATAAAGTGCTTACCCTATGTCTTCGTGTCAAGAATACCAGGACAAGTTGTATTAATCTCATAACAACTCGTCTGATGTTATTCCCTTATAACGATGTGGTGAGATGGTGCCTCACACACCTTGACAAACATGCAACTATGATAATGAACGAATCAAATCTTCCAAGAACATATTTAAATCCTGAGGACATAAGACTTTGATATCACCTCCCAAAGCCTACAGTTTCTTTGAACGAGCCATTCTTGAATAAGTTTGGAGAAGATAATGAGGAATTTGAAGAATTGATTGAGGACTGGTGGTATGATGAATAGAGACATGCCAATAAAGGGGAATGAATGATTCTTGAACAATATCTCAAGAAACCATACAAGATGCTGAGTACTACAATATGTCTATTGTATGGTGGAGAAAGTCAAGGAAGCCTCAGGTATGAAAAATCCTAGCTTCTTCATGTCTGCATACCTCATAGATGAACTATACTCTACTATACATTTTCCTGCTTTTGGATGAAACTGGGACCCTATCCAACCACATGTATAATGTTCAGAATTATGGGATTTTAATTATAATAAATGCATATATGACATCTGTGATTATTTCCTAGCTCCCCTATACACCATAATTTTCGGGTATCTGCCACATAAAATATCACAAAAGGCCCTATCAACCCTTAAGAATATTTGGGACTGGTATATAGGCAAGTACTATACTTATGTTAGGATATATGGGAGTTATGAGGCTCCACATCTCTTTCCAAAATACATTGCCTATAGGCTATTGGCCCGAGAGGTTTCTTACCAGACCATAGAAACATGGATAACCTCATTCCTATCAAGTAATAATAAGAAACTTTGGTCCACCTTCCCTATGAACATAGGGAGATATGAATTATCCAATGGTCCCCATGCTAAAAGGCAGGTTGAATCCCTACAAGAGATATGCCTATGTACATGGGAACCTAAAGGGAATGACCCAAAATATGTAGCAAATGATCATGTCAAAATTGTCATACTAACTCACCCTATTATTCATGAAGTGAACTATACAAAGGAAATGTTCAAAGATAACTCACCCTATTATTCATGAAGTGAACTATGTAGAGGAAATATTCAAATGGGTTTTATTCTTTGAATAAGTACTAAACAGATTTCCAGATGAGCCAACTAAGGAGAAGCTTCAAAGAGAAGATGAAGAAAAAAGGAAGATATCCAAGGAATAATTTCTATTGCTTCTAGAGAAGGACAAAGGAAAACGAGAAGCAAAGGAGGAAGAAGGAAAGAGAAAAATAGAGGAAAGGTACCACAAAACCTTGGAAGTAGAAGAAGATTACCAAAGAAAACATGATGAGATAGAAAAGGAGAAGAAAAATGGCCAAAACAAAGTCAAAGGGAAAAAGAAAGATGAAGAAAAGAAGAAGCCAAAACTGGACGAAAAGAAGAAGAAAGATGAAGCCTTAAAGAAAATTGTTGAAGAGAAGAAGAAAGAGGCTAAAAGAGAAGTAAAGCCACATCAAGATGAAGAGAAAAAGAAGAAGGAAAAGTAGGAAGAGGAGAGACATAGGATTGTTGCTGAAGCAGGACAGAGGAGAAAGAAAGAGGAAGAAGAAAAACAAAAGGCTACTGAGGTCAAGGCAAGGAAGAAGGAAGAGGAAAAAGAAAAAAGAGAAAATAAAAGGAAGTTGGATGAGGCAAAAAATGGTTCAGCAAGCCCAAGTGTGGGTATAGTTGGCATACACCCTCAAGAGTGTATCCCTCTAATGGATCTACCGGGGAAGTTTTCCTTTCCCTCACAAGTGCTCGAATTAGACCAAGTTGTAGTAGTAGTGGGTAAATACTACTACAACAACAAGATCAAAGGAATAGAGAAAATACCAAACAAAAGGAAGAGGAGAGAGACATATCTCAACCAGGGATCTTCTAAAATATTGATTAAACTGAGAGAGGGACCAGATCCCAAAGAGAATGCCATACAACTTTCTTCTACTTCAATTGCATTTGTAGGGGAAAATGCAATGTCTTTGTATGAATTAGTTGTTGCCTTGGACACCTCACATGACAAAGTGGTTGGACTGGAAGAAGTATTGAGGAAACAAAGAGATGACATTGCTGCTGAGTTTAGAAAGGAAACCATTACAATAGAAAAGTTCCACAAAGAAGAAATGGAAAATGTGTTACAAATGAAATTTGCACACCTAGGTACCTCGCCCTAACTGTCTCATACATCTTGACACCATGGAATAACCTATGTCACAATCCCTAATCAATGTGGAGGAGGGATATATTACATGAAGGCCAAAATATCAAGTGCACATGAATTATTATTAGTATTCATGAAAAAGAAATTAATTAATTGTGAGAGTCCACCTCACATTTGGTTTCCTATTTTTTAGGGAAGGTGGAGGATCTCATGGATGGTTGAAATATTTCCTCCTTAAAATCCTTTTGAGATATTTCCTCCCTAAAATCCTTAAGAGATATTTTCTCCCTAAATATATTTCAGATCCCTTTTTAGTGGATCGGATGAGTGATCCTCTCCATGGTGGTTAAGCCTCCAAATCCTATATAATGAGGGCTTTCCATGGAGATGAAGAGGAAGAAAATATGAGGTATCAAACCTATGGTCTTGGGAGAAATATTTAGGATATCAAACCTATGATTTTGGGAGCTTTGTGCAAGGGTTGGACGAGGAGGACTTGGAGAGGCTGCTGCGACTTCATCTACGGTTTGTAAGTATCTCTTTTGAGTTCTCATTAATATATTCTTGGCCTATTCCCTTCTAATCTGTGTATCTTCACATATGTTGTCTATTATAGATGGATTTGATTAGACTAATCTTATAGAGTAGAGTAGGATTTGTTTGTCTTCTTGTTGTCCATTGCATTGCAGGTGTCGAATGGTGCCAAGGAGCTCGGGGATCAAGCTCAAATTGGAGCAGCGAGGACAAACACCAGAATAAGGTGCATCACACTTTCTTCCTTATCATTCTCTTTATGATTAGGTAATTAGATTCAAAGGGATATTAGTGTCCAATGTTAGCATCTTTCTTGGTATAGGGGTCTAGAATCCAAGAGGATATTCACCTGGAAACTGATGGCCGAAACACTTTAAAAATATTTAATGCAAGGGTGTGGATGAGGAGGACTTGGAGAGGCTGTTGCGACTTCATCTACGATTTGTAAGTATATCTTTTAAGTTCTCATTAATATATGATTGGCCTATTCCCTTCTAATCTGTGTATCTTCACATATGTTGTCTATTATATATGGATTTGATTAGATTAATATTATAGAGTAGAGTAGGAGTTCTTTGTCTTTTTGTTGTCCATTGCGTTGCAGATGTCAAACGGTGCCAAGGATCTCGGTGATCAAGCTCAAATTGGAGCAGGGAGGACAAACACCGGAATAAGGTGCATCACACTTTCTTCCTTCTCCTTCTCTTTATGATTAGGTAATTAGATTCAAAGGGATATTAGTGTCCAATGTTAGCATCTTTCTGTCTTGGTATAGGGGTCTAGAATCCAAGAGGAGATTCACTTGTCCGCAGGGGGATTTTCCTACAATAGAAATTGGCGACTCCACTGGAATTTATGGACCATTCAGGGAAGGTAGATGAGGGTCAATGAATGAAAAATGATCTATGTTGATGTGATGGTAGTTCACGACCCCTTGAAATTTAACCTGCTCCTTGGGCGAGACTATGTCTATGCTATGAGAGATTGTGTCCACTCTTTTTCGAGTGATGTGTTTCCCTCAAAACGGAAACATAGTAACAATCGAACAACTTTCATTCATTGACCCTCATCCGCCTTTCCTGAATGTACCATACATGCCAGTGGAGTCACCAATTTCTATTGTAGGAAAATCCCCCTGCAGACAGGTGAATCTCCTCTTGGATTCTAGACCCCTATACCATGACTGAAAGATGTTAACATTGGACACTAATATCCCCTTGAATCTAATTACCTAATCAGAAAGACAAGAAGAAGGAAGAAAGTGTGATGCACCTTATTCCGGTGTTTGTCCTCACTGTTCCAATTTGAGCTTGATTCCCGAGATCCTTGGCACCGTTCGACACCTGCAATGCAATGGACAACAAGAAGAAAAAGAACTCCTATTCTACTCTATAAGATTAGTCTAATCAAATACATCTATAATAGACAACATATGTGAAGATACAGATATTAGAAGGGAATATGCCAAGCATATATTAATGAGAACTCAAAAGAGATACTTACAAACCATAGATGAAGTTGCAACAGCCTCTCCAAGTCCTCCTCATCCACACCCTTGCATTAAAGATTTGTAAAGTGTTTCGGCCATCAGTTTCTCTTCTGAACTCACACTTTAGGGGGCATACTGTTACACATGAAATTTGCACACCTAGGTACCTCGCCCTAAGTGTTGTAAGTGTCATATAAGTGTCTCATACACCTTGACACCATGGAATAACCTATGTCACAATCCCTAGTCAATGTGGAGGAGGGATATATTACATGAAGAAAAACATATCAAGTGCACATGAATTATTATTAATATTCATGAAAAAGAAATTAATTAAGTGTGAGAATCCACCTCACATTTGGTTTCCTATTTTTTAGGGAAGGTGAATGATCTCATGGATGGTTGAAATATTTCCTCCTTAAAATCCTTGAGAGATATTTCCTCCCTAAAATCCTTAAAAGATATTTTCTCCCTAAATATATTTCAGATCCCTTTTTAGTCGATCTGATGAGTGATCCTCTCCATGGTGGTTAAGCCTCCAAATCATATATAATGAGGGCTTTCCATGGAGATGAAGAGGAACCAAATTTGAGGTATCAAACTTATGGTCTTGGGAGAAAGATTTAGGATATCAAACCTATGATTTTGGGAGCTTTGTGCAAGGGATGGATGAGGAGGACTTAGAGAGGCTGTTGCAACTTCATCTACGGTTTGTAAGTATCTCTTTTGAGTTCTCATTAATATATGCTTGGCCTATTCCCTTATAATCTGTGTATCTTCACATATGTTGTCTATTATATATCTGGATTTGATTAGACTAATCTTATAGAGTATAGTAGGAGTTCTTTGTCTTCTTGCTGTCCATTGCATTGCAAGTGTCGAACAATGCTAAGGAGCTTGGGGATCAAGCTCAAATTGGAGCAACGAGGACAAAAACCGAAATAAGGTGGATCACACTTTCTTCCTTATCCTTCTCTTTCTGATTAGGTAATTAGATTCAAAGGGATATTAATTTCCAATGTTATCATCTTTCTGTCTTGGTATAGGGGTCTAGAATCCAAGAGGAGATTCACCTGTCCGCAGGGGGATTTTTCTACAACAAAAGGTCTTGCAAGGCCAAAGGGATTAAAATAATGTAGAGTATGAGAAGAAGGTACACATAGTTGAAGCCCTAAAAAAGGAAGAATTAGAGGCCCTTAAAGTGATACATTCTCAATAATTGGAGCAACTAAAAGCTAGTTATGCACATGAGTTATCTATCTTACAAATAAAATGTATGGAAGCCAACAAGTTCATAGAACAAATTGAACATAAAATCATGGGGCTGGAAAAGGATAAACAAAAACTTGAAAAAGATCAAGAATAAAATTAGGTAGGATCTCTCAACTTGGAGACTATAAAGGAAGAAGGCAACGTTGCCAATGAAGAGCTAAAATTGGTGCAAAATAATTGTTTTTGTGTACTAAATGATATCCAAAGAAACAAATATGATCAAATAAAGTTAGAAGACCAGATGGAGGAAATGAAAGAAGGATATTATATGGCCCAAGATGCCTTTTCCATCATTTTTTATTGGAAAATTGTATATAGTAACCCACCAAGTAACTTTCCACTCTACACTACCAAAAAAAAGATCAAAGATCGGGTCTTGTTTGATACTTGGAAATCCCTACCGTAAGACATCAAAAGAATCAATAAGATAGTAACCAACACCTGCAAGAGACTATGGAATGACTCATATGAGTTACTGAAATAATTTGGGATGGAGGTTATGACAAACATCGATGATGTTGCCCCTGGTGAAGTAAGGATAACAAAAGTTGAAGAAAAAAGGGATGCAAAGCAAGAAGTAATTGAGAATATTACATAGGTTAGAAAATATGTCTTAAATGACCATTTGATGAAGCCAATGATATTGATCATTGATCTAGGTGGATATCTATGGACACCCACCTATTCCACTGGCTCAAAGAACAATTTTCATTTTGGCAGTTTTTTGGGTCATAACTTCTGGGGCTGTTTTGAGGCCCTAAACAATGTTTTTTGGGTGCGACATAACACACTGTAGGACTTGGATAGAGTTTGATGAAAACATGTGTATTCCTCAAATATTTCTTTCCAACGAGGTATTGTGCGCATAAAACGGAGATCGTATGCAAAATTTACGACCCTGAGAAGTTGATGTACCAACTTACCCCATCAGGGCCCACATGACTTTTGGTGCTTCATCTCCTAACGCTAGGTTTTTGTATGTTTAGGGTTTTCTCATTTATTATTTATGTTAAAAATGCCTTTGGAGCCTCATTGTAACCATCTTCTTGCGAATGAGTGTAGCCATCACATCTCTTCTCAAAGATAAGCTGCCACCATTCGAGCAAGTTTGTATTAGTCTGCATTTTTAATGTTTCAACATATTATCTTTATTAATATAAGTCAAGTTTTACTGTATCTCTGTGTATTTATTTGTTATACATATGTATTCCATTTCATTCCATTTACAAATCCAGATCAATGGTATTAGAGAGGTCTAATCTTTATGTGTTTCTCTGTGCATGTCCCCAACGAGGTCGAGGTACAAGGAGTTGGGACTCGAAGTGGTTAAGCCCTTGAAAGACCGTCCCTACCGATCACAATGGCCTCCCATGGTGGAAGAAAAGAGAGATTATGTAGCAGGAGATCCTTTTAAATTGTTGCTTGAGGAAGCCCTCACGTGACAAAGGAACGTGATGATGGATAATTTTGCACAGATCGTTCGATGGATGCCAACAGGCGACACATCTTCATCAAGCGGCCACATCGCCCCCTTCAAGGTACAAGTCAATTTTGATATCCCCTTATTTGAAGGCCAGATAGATGCAGATGTTGTAGATAAATGGTTGAATATGCTAGAAGGGTATTTTTTGGTCCATAATTTTTTCGATAGAGAAAATATTACCTTTGCACTGCTTAAGGCTACCTCCCATGTCAAGGATTGGTGGGAAACTTACTTTGAGCAAAGGGCCACTGAGGAACCTGCAATATTTGTAGTTTCCCCCACTTGGGATTCTTTCAGGGATGCTATTAAGGAATAATACTATCCAATTGGAAGCTACGATGACCAGTATATGATATGGACAACACTGCGACATGAAAGGGACCAGATAGTACCATATTTCACAAATATCTTCCATGCCTTGCACATCAAGATGGGTATCAAGGACTCCGAACAACATTTGGTGCTCAAGTACCATGACTGTCTGCATAGATACATCCAAACATAAATGGAGTTTCTAGACATCTCATCATTGGGCGTGACATATCGATATGCTATCAAAATCAAGCATAAATTTAAACAAAAGAAGAAGGAGTTTGGATCTGCAAATTCCTCACAATAGAAGTAGGGAAAAGGCAACCCCAACCCACAAAAAAAAGGATAGAGCAAGGATGGACCCCCTTAGTGTTAGAAAAAAAGGATTGTGGAGCAATAAAGTAAAACAAATGTGGAAATAAAACACTGAAGATACATAATACAATAGAGACATAGATATACGTGGTTCACCCAATGTGGGCTACATCCACTAGAGAAATTGCCAGGTCCTTCCTTTATTATTATCCAACAAATGAAGGGATACAACCTACAAAACACCCGATGTAACTTCCTCTTATTTCTCTCACAGTATCCTCACTCAGAATACAATATTCGAAATGATACATAGCCGCAATACATTTCCCTCATAAAAGAGGGTTGCCTTCTAGGGAAAAAAACCCTAACATAACTTCTACTGTCAGATCTACGACCTTATAATGAACGGTCCAGATTTACAATGAAATTACAATATACATTTACAAGGAATTTTTTCCTTCAGGGGCTTTTCCCTTGAACCCCCATCGGGGAATGTTGTCCCCCGAACCCTCGCCGGGGGCCCGCTTTCCCCCATACCTCGTAGAGGGGGTAACCCCCCTCTACACTCCCCCATGTGGAGGAGTGTACATTCTTCCAGGGTGTAAAGTCTTCATGGGGTATAAACATGACTGAAAACAAAGACCTCTGAATCAGGAAGATAATCAGGCTCCACAACCAACAATCTCCCACTTGGAGACTGATCTCAACAACTCCACTGTTGTTATATATGTTGGAATATGATCCTTCTTGGACCTAGAAAATATCTCATCTTCATATTCATTCTTTAAAACCAACTGAAACTGAGAAGGAACTCAGTTTCTCCTTGGTTACTCCCTTTGTTAACATGTCCGGAGGATTCTAGCTAGTGTGTATATTTTCCAACTTCAAATGTCCATCTTCCAAGACAGATTGTATGAAATGGTACCTGAGTTGTATATGCTTAGTCTTATAATGGAAGGCTGAGTTCTTTGCAAGATGAATGGCACTCTCACTATCACAATACAACCTACTATTCTTCTGCTTCTTTCCCAATTCCTCCATAAACCTTTGTAACCAAATCATCTCTTTACTAGCCTCTGTAGAAACAACATACTCTGCCTCTGTTTTTGAAAGTGCAATAACCTTTTGCAGTTTTGAAATCCAACTTACTGTTGTTCCACCTACAGTAAAAACATACCCTGTGGTCCTCCCTACTATCTTTATCACCTGCCATATCTGAATCAACATATCCCTGTAGAATAGTGTCTGAATCTTCAAAACATAATGCATGAGTAGAAGTACCTCTCAAATACTTGAGAATCCACTTTAATGCCTCCCAATGTTCTTTACCTGGATTGTTCATATACCTTCTCACAACTCCCACTGCATGTCCAATATCTGGTCTTGTGCAAACCATCACATACATCAAGCTGCCAACTGCTGATGAATAAGGGACCCTGGACATGTATTCTATCTCTTCCTATGTCTTGGGACACATTTCCTTAGTTAATTTGAAATGGTTTGCCAAAGGTGTACTAATTGGTTTTTCATTCTGCATTCTAAACCTCTCCAACCCCTTCTTTATGCACTCACCCCGAGACAATATCAATTTGCGATTTTTCCTGTCTCTTGTTCTTCTCACACCAAGGATTTTCTTTGTAGCACCCAAATCCTTCATCGCAAATGAAATAGCTAATTTCTTCTTGAGCACATTTATATCCCGCATATTAGACCCTGCAATAACCATGTCATCTACATACAATAGCAAGATAATATAGCTTCTATTTTCTAGCTTTTTAAAATAAACACAATGATCAGAATGACATCTACTATAACCCTGTTCTGTCATAAACCTGTCAAACATCAAATACCACTGCCTTGGATCTTGCTTTAGCCCATACAATCTCTTCTTCAACCTGCATACCAAATTCTTGTTCCCTTTGACCTCATACCGCTGTGGCTACTGCATATAAATCTCTTCCTCCAAATCCCCATGGAGAAAAGATGTTTTTACATCTAACTATTCAAGATGAAAATATTCTACTGCCACAAGACTTAAAATAGTCCTAATTGAAGTCATTTTAACAACATGAGAAAATATTTCATCAAAATATATACCTTTCTTTTGTGCAAACCCATTTACAACAAGTCTAGCCTTGTGCCACTTTTTCCTCCATCTTCTTCCTTCAACTTGTAAGCCCATTTATTTTGTAATGATCTTTTTCCTGTAGGCAACTGAACCAAGTCCCAAGTTTAGTTATTTACTAAGGAATCGATTTCCTCTTTCATGCCTTGCTCCCTCTTCTTTTTGGTGTCTACCTGCATTGCCACCTCATAACATTCTGGTTCACCAGAATTAGTCAACAATAAATAATACAATGAAGGAGAGTATCGTTCAGGAGGTCTACTTAACCTGGTAGATATTATAACAACAATTTCAAGAGTTTAATGTACATGTTGATCATGTTGTTGTACATTTTGATTTTCTAGTACCTTTGGAATTTCTTTTTCAGTGATCTCATCAAGCACTGTGTATTCTCGTTTTTCTTTTTACTGTTTCTTTCCCTGCAACTGATATTTCTACATGACCTTCTCATTGAATATGACATCTCTACTCCTAATGATTTTGTTATTTTCATAAGCGATAACCAAAATCATTAACACTGTATCCAATAAAGGTACACTTCTTGGATTTTGCCTCAAGATTTGTTCTATTTTCTTTATCAATATGGACAAATGATTCACAACTGAAAGTCTTCAAAAAAGAATAGTTTACCTTTTTACCTGTCCATGCCTCCTCTGGAATTCTACCATCCAAAGAGATTGAAGGTCCTCTGTTTATTAAGTAAAGAAAAATATATATAGTATCTTCCCATAACTGTAAGGGAAAACCAACATGCAATCTCATATTCCTTGCACGCTCCATGATTGTCCTATTCATCCTTTCCGACACACCATTTTCTTGTGGTGTTCCTGGAACTGTATTCTCTCTATGAATCCCATGGTATGAACAATAATCATGAAAATCCTTGCTGCAATATTCACCTCCATTGTCTGATCTAAGACACTTCAATGTTTTTCCTATCTCATCTCAACCAAAGCTTTCCATTTCTTAAAAGTATAAAAAACATTAGATTTTTGTCGAATGCAATAAACCCAAGTTTTTCTAGTTGCATCATCAATAAAAGTAAGATAATAATGAGAGACACCAAGAGATGGTCCTCATACATCCGTATGCACAAGCTCTAACGTTTCACTCTTCTTTTCTTTTCCGACTCTGAGAAATTTGACTCTCTTATGTTTTCTATAAACACAATGCTCACATAAATCCAAATCAATTTGTTTAAGATCTGGCAACAAATTTATTTTGTGAATTATATGTATCCCCTTCTCACTCATGTGTCCATTCCTATGATACCATAGTGTTGTATCCACTCTTGTAGAAGCTAAAGAGATAAAAGAGTCAATATTACTAGTACATAAATACAATGTACCTACCTTCTCTCCTTTTTCTATCACCAATGATCCTTTGGTGACCTTCCACACCTTATCTATAAATATGGATATACAACCTTCACTTTCTAACTGCCTTGTTGAAATTATATTTTTCCTTAGATCTGGAACATGTCTTACCTCTTTCAACAACCATTGGTTTCCATTTCTTTGCTTTATTTTTACCTTTCCCATTCCAACAATTTTGCATGGTGCATCATCACCCAAATGAACCTGTCCAAAATCACCTTGAACACAATATAGAAAATGTTTCCTATGGGGTGTGGCATGAAATGAAGCCCCTGAATCTACTACCCAAGACTCAAAAATATTATCTATAGAGAGAATCAAAGCATCTTGTAACACATCACCTGCTACATTTGCTTCCTGATTTTTCTCCTGTTGTCCATATCTTTGTTTCTTTGGAGCTCCGCAGTCTTTCTTCAGATGTTATTTCTTCCCACAATTCCAACACTCTATCTTTCCAAATTTGGATTTGGATCTACCCTTCCTAGAATTCCCACAGTTCCCTGAGCCCTTTCCTCTATCCTTTTGTCTTCCCCTGTTCTCCATGTTTAACACATTACCTGATGTCTCACCTGTGCTTTTCCGTAACATTTCCTCACTAAGGATAACACCAAAAACATCATCAAATTTTAAAGTGTTTGAACCAGAGATAGAGTTACTTACATCCATGACCAAGCTGTTCCATATTTCTGGCAATGAGAACAAGATTAGAAGTGCCCTGACCTCATCATCAAAGTCCACTTTTACAGAACTTAGTTGATTAGTAATCGTATTAAATTCATTTAAATGATCTGCAACAAACCCACCTTCTGACATCTTCATATTAAATATTATCTTCATTAGAAATACCTTATTGGACGCCGAGGTTTTTTCATACAGTTTAGCCAATGCTTCCATTAGCTCCTTTGTTGTATTTTCTTTCGAAATATTGAAAGCCACCGACGCTACCAGGCTCAGCCGTATTGCTCCTAGTGCCTTTCTGTCAAGAACATCCCATTCTTCGTCCTTCATGGCCGTCAAATTATTTTCTATTCCACCCAATGGTAGGAATAGATCCTTCTGATATAAATAATATTCCGTCTGCATCTTCCATAACTGGTAGTTTTGGCCGTTAAATTTCTTGACCCTAAACTTTCCATCTTCCACCATTGCTCCCACTTGAACCATGAACCCTATTTTCCTGCGAGTTACCTTTTGATCTGATACCAGTTGTTAGAAAAATAGGATCGTAGAGCAAGAAAATAAAACAAATGCATAAATAAAACACATAAGATACACAATATAATAGAGACACAGATATACATGGTTCACCCAATGCGAGCTACTTCCACTAGAGAAATTGTCAGGTCCTTCCTTTATTATTATCCAACAAATGAAGGGATACAATGTACAACACACCCGCTGTAACTTCCTCTTATTTCTCTCACAATATCTCACTCAGAATACAATATTCACAATGATACATAGCCGCAATACATTTGACTCATAAAAGAGGGTTTCCTTCAAGGGAAAAAAACTCTAACATAACTTCTACCGTCAGATTTGTAACCTTATAATGAATGGTCCAGATTTACAATGAAATTACAATATACATTTACAAGGCAATTTTTTCTTCGGGTGCTTCGCCCCCAATACCCACCGGGGGCTCGCTTGCCCCTGGACCCCGCAGAGGGGGTAACACCCCTATTCACTCCCCTAGGTGGAGGAGTGTACATTCTTCTGGGGTGTAAAGTCTTCATGGGGTATAAACATGGCTGAAAAAAAAGACCTCTGAATCAGGAAGATAATCATGCTCCACAACCAACACTCATGACAACTAGTCAACTTCGTAAACAAAGAAGGGTAATGAGAAGATGAAGAAAGACACTGGGAAGTGGTGTGAATTCCATAAAATCCCTTGGCATACAACAATGAATGTTTCTCAAAGTAGTTGTTGGTGGCCAAGCTGAAAGCCTTAGAGTTAGAGGCAGGTTTCGACTCTGAATAAGATCCAAACAAAGGGAAGGATATCATTGATGTAGAAGCCAATGCCACTATCGCTATCACTAAGGTCCAACTAAGTGACCTAGAGGAACCAGAGGAAGGTGAATTCCTTTTCACTCATAGATGTGGGTGAAGGGTTCTCCACTGTATTTCATTGTCGATAGTGGAAGTCAAAAGAACCTGATCTCAGCAGAGGTCTTCAAGCGGTTGAACCTACCGACAACACCACACTCACAACCCTAGGTCGTCAATAGGACTATCATGCATATCTTGCGCATGTACAACTCCATGAATCCACACACATGGGATGCGATCCTTCCTTATGTCCAACATAGCTACAACAAATCCCTTCATAGCTTGATAGACCACAACCGTTTTCAAGTGGACCTGAGATTTCAACCATTGGGCCCCATTGATGTAGCACTACCCCTTGCATCCACATAGGTCGACAAATTCGTCGAATTCATTGAAAAAATTGAAAAAATATACAAATAGGTCCATGATATTTTGTATAAAGCCAATGCTAAGTACAAGAAGTGCCATGATCAACACTAGGTTCCCCACAAGTTTTAGGTGGGAGACAAGGTTTGGTTGATTTACAAAAAAAGTGACTTAAATGACCCCATCAGAAGCTGTGTCCACTTTGCTATGGACCTTACACCAAAACCAAGTCTGTGGGTGACATTTATTTTGATTTAAGTATTCCCCTCTTCCTTGGCTTGCACCCAGTATTCAATGTGGACCTCCTTCGACCATATTTTCCACCACTATGAGACACATCAGAAGTGGAAAAGAAGATGACACCTACAAAGCTCAACCCCGACTTCATGGAACAAGAAAACATTGATCGGATCATGGACACATAGGTTAAAGGAATCCTCCAACAAAAGATCCAACTCTATCAGGTTGTCAAAGATGGGAAGCTACTACATCAAGGCAAGTGGCTCACCAAGTGTCAAGTTCAATAGAGGTTTCCCCACTTCATGGGGGAACTAAACGCAATGGATACCATTAATTCTTGAGGGGGGAGGAATGATCCAGGTGGACATATGTGGCCACCCACTTATTCCACTGGCTCAAAATACAATTTCCATCTTTGCAGTTTTTCTATGGTTTTTTGGGTCCCAAACTTTCGAGGCCATTTTGAGGCCCTAAAGAACATTTTTTTGGTTCGACAACCTCCTAACTTGTCTTCGAAAGTAGATGCTAAGTTGAACATAATGTGCACTCCTTGGATATAACTTTCTGATGGGGTTTCGAGTGCCCCAAATGAAGATCGTATGCAAAATTTGCACCACTGGGAAGTTGACATATCAATTTACTACATTGGGGCTCACAAACCTTTTGGCATTTCATCTTCTGGGGTTAGGGATTTGGATGTTTAGGGTTTTCTCATTGATGATTTATGTTAAAAGGAATTTTTTCCCTCATTGTAATGATCTTCTTATGAATGCGCATAGCCGTTACATTTCTTCTTAGAGATAAGCTGTCACCATTCTAGTGACTTCATTTTAATCTATATTTTCTTTTATGATCTCTGCATATTTCATTCTTTAATATAAATTGAGTATTACTGTATCTCTGTGTTCAGTCCTATATCTATGTTTCATTTATTTCCCTCATAAATCCGGATCAGGTGGGGTCCACGGAAAATCCTACGACTGTGATCTTATCAGGTTGTCTCACTCATAGATCAAGGATCTCCTCCCATTTATGTCTCCACCATTGGAAAGTGCCCACTCTACACAATCACGAGACTTCCCAAATGATCCTCCCTGAATGAGAAACACTCTGATGGATATGACGGTCATTGGACCCTCTCATCCAACAATCAACACTCTATTAGGTATCGCACTTCCTCGATGATTAACTGATGCTCCCTTTATGATGTATTCCTTCTTTGGGATGGATTATTTGCCAGATCCAATGACTCAGAGTCCATCGGATTCAATACCGATAGATCTAAAAATATCCTCATTCTTTGGCTTTAGGCATTGGTTTTTCCTCATTGAAAACTCCATCTACACCTCAATCTTCTGTTGATTGGTCTTCCTTTTTTGTTTACTCCTTTTTCCTCTTATCTCCTAGTTTGACATGGAAATAACTCAAAATCCTAAAAAAACCAGACGTAATGCTTATGCAATAAACTAAATTCAATGTTGCTATAATTTTTTTATATAAAAAACATTGTCTAATAAGAAGCAATGCTTTCCCTTGCCATGAATACCTTTTTTATTCTAGGATATGATCTTCACATACAACTATTTTGGGTGGAGGAGATATTTCTTTGAGAGGGTCTTAGTTTCATTGAAATAAATTAAGAGGGATCCTTCTTCTTGAATCTCTATTGATTGGTCTTCCTTTCTGGTTTACATATTTTTCCTCTTATCTCCTATTTTGAAAGGATTTATTTTTATGAAAAGACCATGCAATTGTCATGTGCCCAAGGTGTTTCCTACACCTTTAGTTTTTCTTTGCATTGTTTCTTTGTGGAGTCATGTGATGTTTTTTGGGGGTAATTTGTTCATATATTCTTGCTCAAATTGTTCATGGAGTATTACTGAAGAGTATTATTACTCAAATTTTTCATGGAGTATTATATTCTTTTTGTCAGTTGTGTATGCGAGTTACCTTCTTTATTTCCTACAATTTACTTCTTTTGTTTTCTTATTCATCTTGTTGACTTGATTTGGAGGTGGTAGCCATGTGGCCTTGATCTTTTGAGGCATGCTATGTTTCTTGCATTTTGTTTGGTATTGGTTCTTATTCAAGTCAAGCTTTGATCTAGATGGTGGTTGTTTCGATTTGAAGGGATTCAAAGCTATTTTTTCTTAGATGGGATTTGTGTGTAAGGTTTGGACTTTTTTTATTCTATATTTTCATTTTCCTTAAGCTTTGTAAAATCCCTTTTCATCCTTTGGTTCTCATGGTTTGTCTTTATTACCAACTTCATTGAGAAACTAGTCCTTAAATATATGTCCATGCTCATGGCACCTTTGTAGCAGAATAAAATGTGCTCACAGTCAAGGTGTATTCATCATCTTGGTAATTAATGCTAATGGATTTAGGAAGATCCCTTAATACATTCATGTAGAAACATAATCATACATAGTAGTCTACCTACCTACTTTTGTTACCTCAAAGGATGATCCAAAATGGATCCAGGAAGGACTAAAAATCAAAGTTCTCAGAATTGGACAAAACCAATGCCATTCGGTTGGGCTCGTCATGCTGATTCCGGTCATATAATGTTTTTCGAAAATGGACACCGTATGAGAAAGATATCGCATTTTGATCGATTTCCCAAATAGGCAAAAAAGTCAACTAGTCAAAGTCAATAGGCCGTACTGTTGACATTAGCAGTACGACATGTGACATCAGCATGAAGTCATGATGACGTTAGTAGGGACACGTGGCAACACAAGGAGGTGACATATGTCACTCGGTTTTTGCATTTTCAAGATGATTTGGACCAATACGGAAATGACATGTGGCACTGTACAAACGTGACACGTGGTAGTCCGTACATGAAGTGGCCTAAGACGACATGTGGCAGTACAAACGACATGTGGTTGTATGGATGTTAACATGGAAAGGTGACTAGGCAGTATGGATGATGATGTGGCAGCTGACTAGGTAGGTGACTTGGCAGTACAGACGCTGACGTGGCACAACACGTGGATGTGTGACAGTGATGTGGAAATTGACTGTGCATGTTGGCTGGGTTGCTAACTATGTGTTGATTTCACAGTATGGGATAACCACAGGGTGACACGTGGCCCAATCAGAGGATTCCATGTGGCACCTCGTATTTTTCCAATATTGGCTGGGGTCAAAAATTTGTTCTGCCTCTAAGGGTTTTGAAACCTTGACCTCCAGGAGGAGAAACAAACTAAGCACCATGCGTTGGCCACATGGGCGAGTGGGTGACATGTTAAACCAAATGGTCAAAATTATATGTAAGTTTTGATTGGGCACATTTTTGGGGAAAGGCCCCGGTCGACGGGGGGCTAGCCCGTGACCAGGGATAAGGACCAGGGGATAAGCACCATAGGTGGGCAGGTGGAGGGTTAAGGCTATGGCCACATGGACCATGCACACATGACCAAGACCAGAGGTTAGGGGGCTAGCGCACCAACGCTCAACCCAGGGCCATATGGAAACACTCCATATGCCCAGGAGCCCAGAGAAAGGGGGTTGCACCCAAATATTTTCCATTTTTGGGTTTTTAAACTTTATATTAAGATTTTCTTGGTTTTGTTTACTTATTTTGGGAGTTGTTTCCCATTTTTAGGGGATCTGGAGCCTGATTTGAGGCTAGATCTTGGGAGGAAGTTGGGATAGGATCACCAACTCAAATCCTATATAATTAATAGGTTTTTCATAGACCAGGAGGTTCAAAATTATAGAATGATGATGAGTTTGTGAAGCTTGAAGCCATTTTTATGCAAGGAATCCATTGAGGAAGCGAACTTTGGAGGTCGATTCCGAGAGCTACGCTCAACCTTTTTCAGTGTCATCAGTTGTGTTGGATTCTTGAGGTCGAAAAGAACACAACCAGAATAGTTTGTAATCCTTTTGACACATTTCTTATGTAGTTTTGAAGAATTGAAGAGAAATAAGAAATCCTCCCCCACTGAGACAAAGGCCCAGAGACGTAGGAAATCTTGCCGAAATCCGTTAACAACCTTGTTGTTATGGTTTGTTTTTCTTTGTGCTTATATTCTGATCTGCATTTCTTTATGATGGCTGTTATAATATCTCATTAAGTTCTTCTTCTTTCCTTAATTCCTAATTGGTAATTGAACACATGCTTAAAACTTAACCAAGTCTTTAAAGATCATTTACGGATCAAGCGGTATCAGAGCAAGTTGACAATTGGTTGTTTGAGTTTGCATGATTACCAGGGAAAAGATGAGTTGTGGTGAAGGAAAGCTTGTAGAAGGGGATCCTAAGATTGGATCAAGAAAGAGGACTTCTGAAAGTGAGGAGATGGCATCGGAAGAAGGAATGTCTCAGAATGAGATAGATTTGCAAAAGAGTTGATTCACGATGTCTGAGATGGTAAAGGTTTTATATGAGGATTAATTGGAATAGAAAAGGCCTTTCCAAGGGGAATCATCAAAACAAGACAAAAGTGAAGAAGGAGAGGATCCTCCTAAACCTCCTCCTTCACCTCCTTCTTCTCCATCATCTTCTTCTTCTTCAAGTACAAGTGAAACTTCTACTACAAGAAAACATTCCCATAAACATAAACATGATATGCCTTTACTTAAGCTTGATGTGAAATTTGAATTGCCCATGTATGATGGTGAAGTTAATTTTGAGAGGCTTGATAACTGGGCCAGATAGATGGAAGTTTATTTTAGTGTGCAACAACTCAAGGATGAAGCAACCCAAATCAAGTTGGCATCGCTTCATCTTGCAGACACAACACTCATATGGAGGCAGAGTAAGTTGCAAAATGGTACTCAACAAGTTGGTAATGTATTTCTATCCTGGCAACATTTTGTTTTTGCACTTAGAAATAAATTTTTTCCTTTGGGTTATAAGGAGAAGGATTTAATTGAATGGAAAAGTCTTAAACTAAGAAGAGGACAAACAGTGAAAGAATACATAGATTAATATCGTAAGATAGCATTAATGTTAAATATTCCATTACATACCCAAGAAACTTATATGAAGTATATAGGAGGTTTGCCTGCACATATTCGTAACAATGTATTTATGTTTGGACCTACTAATATTGATGAGGTTTTTGTTCAAGCAACAAACATTGAAGCAGGGAAAACATGAGTTGTTGTACTAGGGGAATTGTCTTCAAGGAAAGAAGACAAAAGGAAGGGGAATGGAAAGAAAGAAAATTCAGCGACAATGAAGGAAGGGAAGCTCTCTTGCAAGCATTACAAGAAAGAAGGGCACGATGATGACCATTGCTGGAAATTGCACCCAGAGAAGAGACCAAAGTGGTTCAAAGAGAGGAAAGGGAGGCAAACAATTGCAACAACAACATGACTAATAGACTTGGGATATGATTAAGGTGATGAGACTAAAATCACAACAATTGGTTTGACAGGTAAAATTGGTGATGGATATGATTCTAGAAGTAAGTTGTTTCACATAAGGGTGATAATGAAACATACTAAGTTCGATACATTGATAATGAAACATACTAAGTTTGATAATGAAACATACTAAGTTCTTCAACTTTGCAAGTTGTTGGACCTATTGTTGCGGTTTTCATTTTTTGGGGTGTTGAGGTCTTCTCATCCTTTGTTGACGGGTAAGTTTCCCTGTTCTTGGTGATTTTCAATATTCTGTTCCAGACAATTTTTGTCTGTGCTCTTAGTTTCTGTTCCTGGAAACAATGTGTCTTCATATGGCGGATGTCGTGTCCATAGTTTTTCTGAAAATTGCAATGCAGAGGCCTTTACGAAAAGTGGTTGGGAGCTATCAGAAGATGGAACCATCGGGCGGGGTGTAGACGCAGTGTATGCTTCTACTCCGTGGGCCGGAAAACTACGTTTCCCTGTTTTCTTTCTACCGAGTTAAGTTATGGTTTTATTTTTTTGCGGTCTTTCTTCTGTTTGGTTGAGTTTCCAGTGTTGGTATGTTTTCTTCTCATCTGCTATGGGAACTAGGGGGATTCAAGTTGAGAAGAAGAAGGTTTAAATATACATAAGGGGATTGGTGTGTTATTTTTCTTTTCTTTTCTATTTTGCTAGTTTTTCTATTTTGCCTGTGTTTTTCTCTGTTTTGATAGAAACTGAAAGTATCTAGCAAACAAATTCAAAATGACAGTTGAAAAGATGAAAGAGGTAATAGATGTTGAGTCGTATGAAAAAGATACACAGTCCATTGTACATGACAACATTGACGTGGTTTTGCATAGGAATGGCCTTTTTAGATTAGATGCATTCTCATATACTGTTGGGGATTTCCTTTTCAATACATTCCAGGTTTTATTGCATTTCCGGTAGTCATCGACCGAGCTATGCAATGGATTGATAGATTATTTCTTGGCCTATTTTAAAAATGGTGATGCTGAGGTTTTGCAGTCCTCTGAATACGAACTAGAATCTGATTTTCTTCGGCAGCTGCATGGAATACATGATGTGGCTACGTATTTTTCAAAGATGCGGTTGTCTGCATCTCCAGTTCTGCCTGCACATTAGAGGGGAATTTGGGGAGATACATTTTGTATTCGGTGGCTGTCTAACTGGCTGAATGTATCAGTTGGCATATGGTCATTGACAAGAAAAACAAGATATCTACTATTCAACAAAACTACATCTGACAATCCATATTGCATCTTGTTCCATGATGTCGATGCCCTCAGTGGCCATTATGAACCACTGTTGTACAAAAAAATTTCCACATGCAATATAGAAGGTACTCGTATATACTTGTCCGTTATTTTCAAAGACCTTCAATCGCAATGGAAACAAATTTTGGATGGCATAGATTGCTATGGTTTACAGCTGGCAACAAATGTTGTGTCTACCTGTGGAGATAGTCCGTTTAATGCAATTTGTTGTTTGGTAGAAACCGAATTCGATGTTCAGTCACTGCATCTTTACACTGTACATTCCTTCTGCAATGGGATTATAGGCGACAATGAACAGACTTTTAGGTGATTGCATCAACACCTTTTCCCATATCTCATGGAAAATATATCGGCAGTTGGAAGTTGGCAGGAATACCTTGTGAACATGGCACTTCCATATGAAGAAGGGAATATGGAGGGTTGCAGATTCTGTTTGCAATGGTTGTCTATGGTATTCAGGGTGAAGATCTAGGTTTCGTTGGCCTCATCAGCTGGCACTGTCCATTCCTGGGTTACCGATTCAAATTACGATCGATTAATTCACATCCTGTCATTGAAAACATATACAACACATATCCATTATGAACCTTTGCTTGGAGATATCAGTAGTTCATGGTTGAGTGTGCATGCCACCCAAACAACATTGAATCTGCATACACGTGGAATGATTTTTAGTCAAAACGAGAGTCCTCCCGGTTGTGATATGGGTAGGCAGGGCTTGAACAAAAAAAACATGCGTAGAATTCATTTTAGTTGTGATGAGGCCATAGAGGGATTAAACAAAAAACATAGAGTAAGTTATCACAATTTGAAAAAAATTATTTGTCAAATTCGTCCGACTTCTGATAAGCAAATAGAGGCCTTGAACAAAAAATATAAAATAGTTACTGAGAAATTGGGTGAGAGTGAAATTCATCCCAATTTATACCAGGTCATCCCTCCCTTGGGCAAGAAACATAGTGTAAGTTACCACAACTTGAAAAAGGTCATGCACGAGAGAAAAAAATACATTGCTACACTTCCTTTTAGAGATAAACTCACATATGACAATGTAAAGAAATTTGTTCGTGCAGAACATAACATAAGCATGTGCACTTGCATATCCCAGAATGGTCATGCAACTGTGGCAATTTGTGGTGTACATGAAAAACAGGAAACAATTTCTACCCATACTTCCCTGTGAAAAAAAATGCAAGACAGACCTACATGAAACAAATGAAAGACACTCCTTCCATTGCATGTGTAATTTGTGAACAATTGAATTTTTCAAAAAATAGTAAGTCTTTCATGCCTGATTTGAAAGAAGAATACCTCCGGCTGACAGCCCACGATAAACCATTTTCCAGTGAGAAAGTTTGTCTTCCATGCAAACAATCGCTTGAAAATGGAAAACTGCCACAGTTTGCAACCCCTGACCGAATAAGATGTAATACACCACTAGCAGATGTAAGTGCACTTACAAAACTTGAGGAGAGACTTGTCTCTCTGCAAATTGCATTTTCTCAAATCAAACCTTGGAGCTATAAGTGACCCTAGATGGGCTTAACATGATGAATTATTAATGTGCCTATTCAGCTAGATGTTGTGCAAAAAGCATTGCCACAGTTCATTAACAATACAATTACAATCATTGTGGCTCTGAAAAGACGCTTGCAATACAAAAATGTGTATCAGAAAGGCAAAGTGCATGTGCATGTTTTTATGAAAGTATTAAAGGAATTATGTTCCAGGGTCTTGTACAAAGCAAAGAACATTTGTATAAATGCCAACTGGAACAATGTTCTCGCAGAAGAACATGGCAACTTTGCAGAGACTCTCGAAAATCCTAGTGATTCTGATACAAGTGATGAATCAGAGACTGAAACACTTGCTGAAACATTGGTCCATGGATTCACTGATTCACAGTGCATTCGTGACTTACAAGACAAAATTGTCGAAATCGCACCTGGCGAGGGGCAGCGTCTACTTGGAATATTCAAGGAAAAATTCGCTGAGGAAATGAGCTTTCCAACACTGTTCTACAGAGATACACGTGGCATTGATATTACCATAATGATTTAGTTATCATAAAATAGTCCGATGGGAGATACTACATTCAAGCGGTTACTTCTCCTGTCACATAACAAATTTGTTTTTCAAAACAATGTGCATAATAATAGATCAAATTTTGTTTTGCATGTGGGTCCGAATAAGAAAAGGCCAGTTACAAGGAAGAAATTTGTTGGCCAAGGATGTGAAGTACAAAGTAAACCTAGAAAAAATTCTGAAATCTGATATTGGACACATAGATTTCAAGAACATCCGCACCTCTCCTGACTATTTGCAACAATTTTTTTTTTTTTTTTTTNGCAATTGGGGCCGCCAACATTTTTCATCACATTTACAAGTGCAGAGCATTGCTGGGATCCATTGGTGGCTGTCGTTTCTGACCTGCATAGTAACAGGAAACGTAAAAAAAAAAAACGATACACTGGAAAATAACGACATTGACTACCTCATAAGAAAAGACCCGGTGACATGTACTCGATACTATAGACATAGAATAAATGATTTGAGACAATTGATATGCCATGATGAAACATTTTTTGGAAAAATATCGGACTACTTTTTTGTGACTGAAATCTAGAATGGGGGAAATGAGCATGACCACACACTATTGTTGATAGAGGGTGCACCAGTCTATGGAGCTGATAAGAATTCAGAGATTGAACAATTTGTGGATAAATACATAACATGCAATACATATCATTTGGAACCAGACCTTGCGAAAGTCCATAGAAATTACCATACAAGAAGTTGTAGAAAACGAAAAAGCTCGCATTGCAAATACAATTTTCCTTTTCCGCCAATGAGAGCTACAAGAATCATAGAACCAGTTAGTTTAGAGGACAATGTTGTTGTTGAGAAATCTAAATCCTTGTTCGCATTTCTAGAACAAGGAGGATTTGATGAAATGATGAGCTTTGATGCCTTCTTGACACAGGTAAATCTATCAGAAGATGAGTACATCCAAGCCA
>ML781966.1:44005-60665 GCA_009831015.1 Picea engelmannii | reverse complement strand
AACCTGACAATTCAGAGGACGTCATATGTCGCTCTATTATTGATTATTACATCCAACGTCCATCTCCTATTAGGCATATCTGCTTAGCAGAATTCGTATCGCATTACAAAAAAAATGGGACACCCATATCAAAAAGAAAAAAACCCTCTATTATACGGTTGGTCAAATACAATAAACATTGTGACTATGAAAACTATTGTAGAGAAAAATTGTTGTTGTATGTTCCGTTCCATGAAAATGAAGAGACGTTAATACATAACTTCTCTACATGGGAGACTGCGTATGTTGCCTTTGAGACTATAGTGCATATCAATGAAGCTAGATTCACCTACAATGTTAATCCAACATGGGGCGATCTAGAAGTTTCACTTAATGACCTAGAAAACCCTGGCAATCATGATGAGACATTCAGAAACCCCAAAACAACTAGAACTCCTTCTGAGTCCTATGACTTACAAGCGGATTTTCCTCGTCCTCCAACAGCTGAAAGTGAAAAACGTATCAACCTTGGTTTTCAAGTTACAAAACATCCTTTCCTGATTGAAAATAATGAATACCACAAAATAAGACGTCTGTTGAATCGTGAACAACAAACAATTGTAAAGGACATTGCCCTTAAAAAATGGTTGAACATGAACAATCCTGTGCACGTGTTCCTTACAGGCAGAGTAGGAACATGAAAGACATTTACAGCTAAAGCATTGTTCCAAATGCTTATACGAATCTATGATTCAAATAATTGCTTTGATCCTATGAAACCAAAGGGCCTAATAGTTGCATACATAGGAAAAGCTGCATACAATGCTGGTGGAACAACAATCCACTCTGCATTTTTAATGCCTTTTAACAAGTCACAGTTTTTTCCACTTACAAGGAAATGTTGGATACATTATCTAAGATTTATGATGAACTCCAACTTGTCTTTATAGATGAAGCATCTTTGATTGTCAGTCGCTTCTTTTATTCCATTGACAGCCATCTAAGAAGCATAAAACATGTGTAGACCAAATACTTTGGAAACATTGACATGATCTTCTGTGGCGATCTTTACCAGGCACAACCCATCCAAGATTCTTTGATATTTGAACAACCTATCGATAACATGGAAACAATGACCCATGACTTCTAGAGAGACAATATTAAATGCTTTGAGTTGCATACTACAATGCGGCAGACAGGTGAAACATTCATTTCAATTATGAATAGAATGCGCACAAACAACCAAACATATGATGACTTGACCTATATCAATTTGAGGTGCTTACAGCCTGCACCAACAGATCCAATGTTCCCTTACCTGTTCTATAGAAATAAGGATGTTGCAAAGAATAATAGCCACATGTTGTCACTCATGCCTGGCGATAATATCATCATCAATTCGATTGACTTGGAAGAAGACAACCATGGAAATGTCCCACATCATGAACATTCAGTCACTTTACCTTTGCACCTTGCACTGAAATTAGAAATGCTAGTTGAAATATATGCCTGTAACTATGATTCGAAGGATGGCTTGGTGAATGGTGCAGATGGAATACTGAAAGGCTATACGAAGACAGAAAAAGTATATGTCCTTTGGATTAAGTTCCATGAACCGCATATAGGCAAGCGACAAGAAAGCAAGTTGTCTTATCTATATAATTTAAACACTGCAAGCGATTGGAATCCTATTTTGCGAATATCAAAGCCAGTATCGACATCAACAAAGACAGGTCGACTGAAGATTCGAAAACAGTTTCCGATTAAACTTGCATGTGCACGTACATTCCATAGATCACAAGACCTAACACTTGATAATGTTGCATTTCATCCTGCTGGAATTCAGATACATGGACTTGTATACATAGCATTGTCCCATGTCAGAAGCATAGACTCCTTGTATTTACTAAGTCCTCTGACGAAAGATAACTTCATAGTGAAACAAAAAATTGATATTGAGATGGAACAACTGAGGACCACCGCAAAATGGCAATTGCATTATGATTACCAGTCCATACAAACAAATTCATCTGTATCAATACTCTCGCTTAACACACACAGCTTAAATGCACACACATATGATATACTGAATGACTATGATTTAATGCAATCCGATATTCTGTGCTTCCAGGAAACACACATGGCATTATGCATGCAGAACAAACAATTCCCAAATCACAATTGCATATCAAGTTACATTACACATGGGGTGATGATACTGGTGAAAAAACATGTACCAATTTTGGACCACATACATATCGAAGAAAAGAATGTTGAACTGGTGCTTGCCAAAAAAAATTCCCATGGAATAGAAGTTGCAATACTAAATCTGTATGCTGCTCCCCATGCAACATTCTCCAACATAGTAAATGTTATTTCCATTGCATTGGACCATTTCCATGTGAACAGATCCATTGTACTTGTAGGAGACTTCAATATTGACATGCTACAAAATACTGGGAGAACAAAAGAATTGAAAAACTACATGTGCAAATACAGTCTACAGTTTCTTCTGAACAAAACAACCCATCTGCAAAACACACTTATTGACCATGTCTGGTCCAATGTGCCCATTTCTTAATACAGTATGTTTGTGTTAGACACATATTGGTCTGATCACGATACAATTGGTATTGCACTTGAATTATGACATATACATCAAACTTATTGCAAACTCATATTTCTATGTTTCAAAGCATATATGTACCCCTGATTTCTACACATAGCATTCTGGTGAGCATACAGACGATCTTCTACTCTAATTATAAAATATACATTGTGCAAAAAAAGAAAAAATAAGGTACATCCTCAAAAAAGCTATTTGTGACTCTATTCATCTTATTCAATTTTTTTTTTGTATATATGTACATAGTAGTTGTCGTTTTCTTAACATCTGAGCTTATGTTCATATCCCTTTTGTTTTGTACTTTTGTTGATAGAAATAGAAAGGGAAACTAGAAGGCGCAAAGAACTCCTACCCAGAGATGTATACAAATCAATGCAAAGGTGCATTCTTTTTCTGCCTCTATTCCATAGTAAACAATTTTTCCTTTACTTTATCTGAATTTGCCAAACTTGTTTGCAGGTATGTTTTTTTTTTTCTTTTTTCTTTTTCTTGCACCGAGAATCCACTACGCTATACGTCCGCCATCCAGCAGAACTGCAATGTTGAGACAGCCAACCCGCAAGTACATTTGTCAATATGTATATCGCCATACTATAATTGCTATTTGTAGGACATGAAACATTAGAGGCATAGTGTGCATCTCGTAAGTGCGTGATCCAAATAAGCGGCTAATTATGGAATAAGGGATCTATGCATCATAAGCAATTTGTAGGGCACCAAACAATAGAGACCCGTTTCTAACCCCGCCAACCTGACAATGCGCGATGCACAAACTGTACATGCTCTATAAATTCTCAGCCACCTGACAAGTCCACTTGTCAATTTGTATATCGCATAACTGTATGTGCTATTTGTAAAACATGGAACAATAGAGGCCTATTTTTGACCCCTCCCATCCGAGAACTCGCAAGAATGGAATGCGATATCGGTGCACGATCTATAAAATCTCATGTCCATACTTTATAAAGACACATATTTACTTTTGCCTTGTTTCTACACACACTGATCTAGTAATCACAGACTTGGTGTTGCACATGAATTATGAAATGTGCAGTGGGAGTCGGACGAAGCCCTTTTCTTTGCTTAGGCAATTTTGAACCCGCCAGCCCGAGAACCCAATTTCTATATGGCGGAAATCGACCCAATGTACAACTCGCAAATATGTATTGCTCGTTTTTGGGAGCCCACCATCCCCGGAGTAGAATGTTGAGCCGGTCACCTCGCAAATCCGCTTCTCAATTTATTATCATAAGATATTTTCAAGGCACCGAACAATAGAGTGTCATTTTTGACCCCGCTAGCCCGACAACCCATGATCCAGAAACTGTAGATGGTCTATCAAATCTCGGCCAGCCCACAAGTCCTCTTCTCAATTTGTATATCGCAGAACTTTGTGTGCTACTTGTAGAACACCGAACAATAAAGGCCTTCTTTTGAACCCGCCCGCCCGAGAACTGCGATCCCAAACCATGCACTTTTAGACATGTCCATTCCTTCCTTGCTTGCTCTTCCCTGTGGCCATTACCTTCGCACGTGTGCATGATAAAAAATATTATATATATATGTGTGTGTGTGTGTGTGTGTATGTCTTCTTTCTAAATATTTAATGCTAATAGGTCATCGTGCAACTACCATCTAAGCTATCATTGATGCGCGCAAGGCTCGAGAAGTTTTGCCATTAATGCAATTTTTGCGAAGCATTTTCTTCTCCCTTCCCAGTTTTAATTTCAAATGCCATGGAATGTCATTCACACACTGCCAGCTTGCTTCATTCACGAAACCTCCAATCACTTCCTAGTCTTAATTTCAAATACCATGCAATGTCATTCGCACGCCGCCAGCTTGGTTCGTTCACGAAACCTCCTATCCTTAAATGTTGTTGGCCGTAACCCTCACCTTCACACTTCTAAGTTTGCAATAACTACGTTTTACTTCTAACAGGTCACCATACAACACTCATAGATATTGTCATTAATGAGGAGATTTTCCATTCGCACGCATTAAAGCAATGTTTGCGGGGGGTTATATTGTCCCCTCCATTTCCTCATTTCAAACAACGTCTGGAGCCAACCAACCTTTTGATAAACTACTTCCAGAATCTACACAACAGTTTTGTAGAGACACAGTGAACATATTCCTCAAGATCTTCACGTGCAGAAGAACGGAAAAAGAATTGTAGGGGAGGCAGAGCAACCCAAAATTTATCGTCAAAACATGGATCTTGACGTTGATCTGGAAAGCATATTTTGCAACCTTGATCAACCCGCACATGCAATTCATCATGCCTGCTCAATGGACATGGTTGGTACCGACAGTTTTTACGAAGATGAATCCTTCGTATTCCAGAGCGCTGTTTTTGAAACCGAATCAAAAAAATTAATCATTGAAAAAAGAGATGTAAAAAATAAGAAAAGAAAACATCTTTCAGAACTTGACCTTGCCAATATGCACGCATCCAAAATCTTTGAACTTCATAGGGCAACCGAAGATTCTCTTCATGATTCCATTGGAGTCATTGAATCCGAAAATGGCAGACTAAAGAACCAGATAAAGGAATTAGAGGAAGCTTTGTTTCCTATGCCATTGCTTGGCAGTTCCTTGGAAATATCCATGCCTGCAACTACGTTCACCCCTGCAACAAATATAAAAGGTTCCTCCAACTTCCTCGCATCTTGTAGATGATATGTCGAGGAAAATATCAACAAAAGAATAGAACTGATTGTCAAGGCCTGGGAAACATCACAGAATATGGATTCCCTAGGGAGCAGGGAACATAACTTGCTCCTACTTCTGCAGATGGATTTAAAGAATGAAGAAACTTTCTATGTGCACTCGGTCATCCCTTTCAGCTTTCATGTCAACAACATGCTAGAGACAAGAAGAACACAAATGATCTCCCGTCCAAAAAAAGGCTCACTCAATTAGAAGCATGCTGGAAACAAAAAGTGAAGAACCTGTACCTAATTGTGCAATCGTGTGAGCAAGAAATATCAAAGAAAGAAAAATTATTCACAAAGCTCACCAAAATAGACTTAGTAGGAAAGACAAACGACTTCCAGGACCCCAACTTAATCCTCAACTCACTGACGTTAACCATGAAATATTTTGATCAACAAGTTGATAATTTGAAGGCCTTGTCTTTAGATTTTTTTTATAGAATTGTTGAATATGATGAAGAAGAGGTGCACAACTGGCTAGTCGGGTATTCACTACAGAATGGAGACATTCATGAAGGTCTGTGTAAACTTTCAATTGATCTAAGGGAATTAGAAAATGAAGTTTTCAACATTCGAATCCACAATGACATCAACGTCGCCCCCTTGAGAATCTATATTGAAGAGAACTTGAAGTGGATCAACCACGAAATCCAACAGGCAAATGCATAGATCCTCTGTGTATCAATCCAGTTATTGAAGCGGGCTACCCACAAAAACCAGCAGGGAAAGGCATGATCAACCAAACACAAAAATTACTTATACGTACCATCCCTATAAGTGTATAGTCATAGTCCTTTCTTTATCAATCCAGTTATTCCTTTTCTGAGTAGAAATCTATAGACAAAAACTGATCTTCACATTTCTACTTTTCAGGTATTACATTCTAGCGTGTCCAACTTCTTTCCACACTCCTATTTCTTGTACATATTTCTGTTATGGTCCGCGGGAGCCCCAATCCCAGTCTATATGACAAACACATTTACATTTCCAATGATATGTAACAAACTATTATTTTTTTCATATATTCCAAATAAAATTATTCTTTTGTCTCCTTATATATTTATGTCTTCCTAGATTTTTTATCTTCAGCTATGCTGAATGTGAAGTCATTCTGTTTATTTTATCTCTATTCTCTTTTTTTCTTTTTCAAAATAAAGTATGACATAAATAACTCACTCAAATTCGACATATCATATTTCACACATATATATGTTTCCTTAAATTTCCAGGAACATGTAACACGTTTCATTTTTTTTCCAATTTTCAGCCCCCCAGCTCGACAACCTGCGCTCCAAAAAGCTCCCTAAGTATGTAATCTGGGCTCTGTCACACTATATAAAATGAGGGTTCTGTACATTCTCTATAAAAGAACATATTTCGTATGTATAAAAGTAAATATCTAATTTTAAAAATTACATTTTTGCTATGTACAATTTATGCTCTCCAGGAACCTATAGTTTGATACATTCCAATTTATTGTATCCACGAGCCCCTGTTTTAAAGAAAACTAATTCGGGAATGCTATTTATTTGGTCCTCCTGTCCACCACCCTGTGTAACAGACAATGCTACTATATTTTTTGTACATTTTCCCACCACCGTGTGTAAAACCTATGTAAAGAAAAGTAATTCCCGACTGTTAATTTTTTGGGACACAAGCCCCTTGAAATTCAAATATTCCACAGGTCCCATTATCAATTTGTACATCACGAAACTCTCGGTGCTATTTGAAGGTCATGGAACAACAAAAACTAGCTTTCCAGGTCCCCAACCCGAGAACCCGCGATCCAAAAACTAAGTAAGTATGGAATGAGGGTTTCGTCTATGCTCTAATTCGAGAAGGCTAGTTTTCCTCCTTCTTTTATGCGTTCCTAGATTTTTCATTTTCAGAATGGACTATGACATAAATCACTTACTCAAATTTCAGATATCAGATTTCACACACACACACACACACACATATATATATATTTTTCATTTTCAGAATGGACTATGACATAAATCACTTACTCAAATTTCAGATATCAGATTTCACACACACACACACACACACACACACACACACACACACACACATATATATATATATATGTTTCTTTAAATTTTCAGCAATATGTAACACATTTTATTATTTTTTTGTATAAATGTCGTAAAATTGTGTTCACTACTTTCTTTCTACTCAAATGTAAAGAGACTGTCATTTCTTGCATCTTTGCAACATGTCCTGCACAATGTTTGTCACAAAGGCCCTTAAAATTAAAATAGTCTGCAAGCTCGCTTCTCAATTTGTACACCGCCTATATCTGCCTGCTCTTTGTAGGACATGGAATGAGGGCTCCGTCGTTGTTCTATAAAATCTCATCCCCATATTTTATGAAAGTACATATTTCGTATCTATAAAAGTAAATGTCTTCTTTAAAAAATTATGTATTTGCTATGTATAGTTTATGGTCTGCGTGAACCTATAGTTTCATAAATTTCAATTTCTTGTGTCGAGGAGCCCTTGTTTTAAAGAAAACTAATTCGGGAATGCTATTTATTTCATTCTTCTACCCACCGCCCTATGTAACAGACACTGGTACTATACTTTTTGCCCTCTTTTCCACCAGCGTATGTAAAACCTATATAAAGAAAACTAATCCGCGAATGCTGAATTTTTCGGACACGAGCTCCTTAAAATTCAAATACTCCGCAAGTACGATTCTCAATTTGTATGTCGTGGAACTGCTGGTGCTATTTGTAGGGAACATAGGAACAAAAGCGCATTTTTCAGGTCCCCAGCCCAAGAACCCGCGATCCAAAAAATGCCTAAGTCTAGAAGCCGCTTTTAAAAAAAAAAACTAATTCGGGAATCATATTTGTTTCATACTTTTCTCCACCAGCCTATGTAACAGACGTCAGTGCTATTTTTTTTTTTTACTCCAACAACATATGTAAAAAGGAAAACTAATTCGGGAATGATAAACTTGTTTGACACGAGCACCTTCAATTTCAAATAGTTCACAAGTTTGTTTGTCAATTTGTATATCGCGAAACTCTACAGACTATTTGTAGGCCACGAAACAACATAAGCCCAATTTTCAGCCTGCCAGACCGAGAACCCGCCATTCAAAAATTATTGTCCTCAAAGCAGCATGTCAATTTGTATATCGTGGAACTCTTGGTGGTATTTGTAGGCCACGAAACAATAGAAGCCAAAATTTCAGCCCGCAATCCTGACAACCCGTAATGAAGCTTTCGTGCATGTGCTATATATCTACTTCATTAAATTACATATTTGATTTTTGTAGGCCACGAAACAACAGAAGGCCAATTTTCAGGCCCCTAGCCCGAGAACACGCGATCCAAAATTTCAAATAGTCCGCAAGACCACTTGTCAATTTGTATATCTCAGGACTCTCAGTGCTATTTGTAGGCCACAGAACAACATAAAACCAATTTTCAGCCCGACAACCCGAGAACCCACGATCCAAAAATTCAAATAGTCCGCAAAACCGCTTCTCAATTTGTATTTCGTGGAACTCTCGATGCTATTTGTAGGCCACAAAACAATAATAGCCCAATTTTCAGCCCACCACCTTGACAACCCGGAATGAAGCTCCCATGCCTTTGTTTTAAAGAAAACTAATTCGGTGTTGGTAGTTTTTTTATGCTTTTGTCCACGAACCTATGGCAACACAATTTTCAGCCTGCCAACCCGATAGCCACAATGGTCTATATATCTACTTAATCAAATTACTTATTCGGTATCTAGCAACTCTTCTTTATAACATACGTACACCCTTAAATATCAAATAGTCCACAACTCCAATTGTCAAATTGTATGTCGCAGAACTCTGGGTGCAATTTGTAGACCACGGAACAACAAAGCCCAAATTTCAACGCACCAGCCCGTTATTACTATTTCTGTGTATTTTTTCCATGGTTGTATGCAAAGCATATCTAAACAATAGTCCTGCCCATGTGTCTATACTCCTTCACATTTATTCCCTTTCCCGCGGATGGGTTGCTAGTACAGCACACGCGTCGAGCAGAGCAGCCAGGAGCGATACTCCGTGGCACCGACGATGTGACAAACGCGTGCCACTCACTCCCAACTGCCAAATCAGTTCAAGTTCAGCTCGCTCGAGGCATGGCGCCATTACTCTCAGTGCACCTTTCTCTGCCTTCAGATTCTTTCGACGGACCAACACCCTCGCTATGCCTTTACTCTGTGCGTGCGACCATTTATGGAACCTCAGTAGCTGCCCGACCTATTTCAATTGCTCCAGCAGGTCCAGATGGCTCATTCTTTCCTGCTTTTTCTTCTCAGATCTTGGCTTCCTGCCTAGCCTTTCCCTGCTCTGCATTTGTCTTGCCCTGCTTTGTTCCTGCCACATTTTCACTCTCCCACTATCCCGGAGATGCCTCGGCTACGAAGGAAGTCCAAAGGCCAACCAACCTGCTAGCCAAACCGACCCCGCCTGGTCCTGTGTCCCCCGCCTGCTCCCTCCCTGTTATCCTCCTCCTCTTCGGCCACCTCATCCTCCTCCCTGGCGCAGTCGACTCAAATCCCCTCATCTCTCCCACCCCTTCCTGCGTCCCTTGCCAACAGAATGGAGGAGCTGAACTACTCAAGGGCCTCACTGAACAACAACCTAGGACCTTTAACCAATTTCGCATCTATTTCACACCCATGCCCTTTGGCCCCTCCCAACTCTCCGGCCACCCAGTCGCTTCAAGACCATCTTCACGACACCCAATTTTAGATGGATGGTTCGGAAGCCAGTCAAAATTCACGACGGCAACCCCAATCTCAAGCGGGTTCCAACGCTGACCCAGAATGCGAGTGGAAAATAGGCCTTGCACTAGTGCAGAGCCTGGTATTCAATCTGCGTCGGGACATGGACGACCTCCAGTTCTGCCTACAGATCCTAGACGACAAAGCCCCTCGACTCCTACAGTTGTTCTCTGCATTACAAGGTGCTCATCTCCCTACACCAGAGGTATCAAAGCTAAGATGAAGAGAGAATTTTTCACTGGATAAAGACAAACGTCATTGTTGTCATACAAGAAAATTAGGGATTTTTATTGAAAAGGAATTTCATCCTAAAAATCATATAGAAAAGTGACCTAGCCTAGGGAACTCTTTGGCACCTTCAGTGCACTTTTTCAGTGGATAGAACTCCCAGAAAGTGAAACCCTAGTCTGAATCAACCTTTCATATTTAGACTTGGTATTCAACACCAAGCATACCCCATAAGAGATGATGAAGTCCTTGTAGACTCAGAAGAAATCGAGAGTAAGCCTGATCTCAGAAACGATCAGTTGAAGAGACAACTTCCAGGACTGGGAGACAGGTGCCATGAGAAGACTAGATCGTAGCTTCAGAAACTTCTAGGAGATATGGAATCTCCTGGGAAGATTCACTTGTTTCAGTGACAGAGAAGGAAGCCAGTCTAAAAAACTAGGATATGGATTCTTCCGTGAGACTAGAAGAGAAGTCAGTATTGACTTCCAAGATTGATTTAAATAGATCAAGCATGTTGTAGATGTACAAATCTTGATGTGTGTCCAGAGGATTCTCCCAGCAAGAGGGAGAAGACTATGACGAGACACTTACTCCATTAATTGAATAAATAGTTCCAGTATTTATGAAGACAACCAGAACAACCATGATTCATATATAGTATGAGATGCAGGGGGAGAAATCCCCATATTTAAAATTGAGTTTCAGTTGGTGCATTACATTAGTTGGGTCATGGAGACATGACTATGATAAAATATAGAGTTACCTCCATGAAATAAGAAGAGCTACCTTCATTATCAATTATTGAGCCACTCTCAATTTCAGAAGAAGTTGTTGCCGTGATAGAATAAGAGGAGTTACTCTCATATTTCAACATCCACAGTGAGGATGAAGTAGTCATTCTCAACCTTAGAGCAGTTGAAGGTGCAGAGCCCCATTTCCAGAAGTAACAGTTGCAGAAAGAGGAGATGACATACTCTCAAGAAGTGAGGCAGATAGTTCTTTTCAAAGAGCACATAGAGCTAGCACATGATTGTGTATATTGAGTTGCAACTGATCAAGTGTACCAGATTGGTACAATGTAATATGAAAATTTGGTTTGAAGTTGAAGATAGAAATACTTAGGTTTGCAAGTTGAAGAAGGATCTGTACGGATTGAAGCAAGATCCTAGAGCTTGGTATGGAATGATTGACAGTTTCCTGACGAGCTTGGGATTTACCAAGAGTAAAGTCGATTCTAACCTTTACTTCAAGTTTATGAATGATGAGCCTATTATATATTTTTTTATATGTGGATGACTTATTCTTAACTGGAAAAGAAAATCTCATCACTAATTGTAAGAAGAAGCTCCCTGCTGAATTTAATATGAAAACCTTGGCCTAATGCATTATTTCTTAGGTCTTGAGGGCTGGTAGAGCCCATAGAAGATCTTCCTTAACCAAGGGAAGTATGCATTTGAAATACTTAAGAGATTTGATATGTTGGAGTGAAAATCCATGAATACACCCATGGAAACAAAGTTGAAGCTCTTGGTTGACACTTCATTGGAATTGATTGATGATACGTTGTACAGACGGATCATTGGATCGTTTATGTATCTAACGAACACTAGACCAGATATATGTTTTGATGTGAACACCTTGAGTCAATTTCTGGTAGAGCCCAGATGTGTTCACCTAGTTGTTGCAAAACATTTGATGAGGTACCTTAAGGGTACATTAGATTGTGGTCTCAGTTATAATGGAGATCGTGACTTTATACTGAGTGGTTATACCAATTCAGATTGTGCTAGAAGTGTCTCTGACAAAAAGAGCACCTCAGGATGTTGTTTCAGTCTGGGGTTAGCCATGATCTCATAGCAGAGTAGGAAGCAATCAAACATTTCTCTCAGCACGACAGAAGCAGAATACATTGTTGCATGTTCCGCCAATTGTGAAGCCATATGGCTTCGAAAGTTGTTGATAGGTCTATTTGATCTGGAGATGGAAGCAACTATGATCCTATGTGATAACCATAGTTGCATAAAGATGAAAAAGAACCTTGTGTTCCATGACAAGTCAAAAAACATAGAGATCCGATATCATTACATCTGTGATATGGTGTAGAGAGGAGTAATAAAGCTCCAGTATGTTAGCACATATGAACATGTTGCAGATGTGTTGACCAAGCGTCTATCTCGTGTAAAGTTTGAGCACTTTCTAGATACACTTGGTTTAGTCCGAAAGGACCTCCCTCGAAAGGGGGAGTAGTGTTGATGCCAGCCTAGTGCTGAATATTTCTAGCTTCGTGTTGATGTTGTTGTGATGCCAGCCTAGTGTTGAAGATTTCCAGCTTTGTGCCGATGTTGTTTTGATGCCGACCTAGTGCTGAAGGTTTCCAGCTTCGTGTTGATGTTGTTGTGACACCATCCTAGTGATGACTATTTCCAGCTTCGTGCTGATGTTTTTGTGATGCCAGCCCAGTGCTGAAGATTTCCAGCTTCGTGCTGATGTTGTTGTGATGCCAGCCTAGTGCTGAATATTTCTAGCTTCGTGCTGATGTTGTTGTGATGCTAGCCTAGTGTTGAATATTTTCAGCTTCGTGCTAATGTTTTCGTTATTCCATCCTTGTGCTGAATATTTCCATCTTCGTGCTAATGTTGTTGTGATGCCAACCTTGTGCTGAAATTTTCAGCTTCGTGATGATGTTGTTGTGATGCCAGCCTTGTGCTGAAGATTTCCAGCTTCATGCTGATGTTTTTGAGATGCAGCCTTGTGCTAAAGATTTCCAGCTTCGTGTTGATGTTGTTGAGATGTCAGCTTCGTGCTGAAGATTTCCAGCCTAGTGTTGATGTTGATGATGCTCCATCCTTCTTGCTATGATACTGATGTTGTTGATGATTCTCCAGCCTTCGTGTTGTGATGTTGATGTTGTATCAACCTTGTGTTGTTATTGATTATGATGATGTATTAGTATTATACGAATCCATGTTGATGCAAATGATGATGATTTCACTTCAACTTCTTGCTGAAGATGATGATGATGATGATGCCACTTCAACTTATTGTTGAAGATGATGATGATGATGTCATTTCATCTTTCATGTTGAAGATGATGATGTTACTTTAGCCTCATGCTAAAGATGATGATGATGTTACTTTAGCCTCATGTTGATGAGGATGATGATGCTACTCCAACTCCATGTTGTGAACGATGATGATGAGAAAAAATTTCGATGATTTATAGATATGCTAGTCAGTGTTCCAGATGTTGTTGGTGTTGTTTCTCTCTCTCTCTCTCTCATGATGATGTTGTAGAATACCCTTCTTGTTAAGGGGGAGTGTTGAAATATTGTAACTACAAAGAGTATTCTATTTATTATTGAGGTATTATTCATTAGATCAAACCCCTTTTGTGGGTTGATCATGTCGGGCATTGTAATTGACTAAATCCCCTTTTGTGGATTGGTCAAACCCTAAATATATTATGAAAATTGAGAAGTTCTCCCCCAGGCTAATTAAAGTGGTTTTAACCACTAACAAGACAAGTCGGCCTGCCCAGTGAAGAGACACCTTTCCAGCACCTGCCAGTTTGTATAAATAAAGGAAGCCAATGCCTCATTTGATCACTCACTCATTCGATGATTGAGTGTGCAAGTTTGGTAGCTGCAGTTGGGAGAAGAAGGAAGAGAGAGGCGCATTGCTCAGTGGAGGATATTCTCTAGTGTTTGGTTTATTGTCTTGGCATTGTATTGGATATATATATTAATGAATTTTTTGCTGGGTTTTCTCCCCCATGAGGGTTTCCCATGATAAATGTTGTGTATCTTGTGATTGTGTTTCTATCAGTGATCCTATCTATGCTATGGTTATCTAGTAAATTGAAAAGAAACCTAATAATAGCTTAAACCTTAACATGGAATTGGATGATACAAAAGGTTGAGAAGAGAATCAATAAGTGGACTTCTGTTGGCTATCTTTAGGAGGAAGACTAGTTTTAGCAAAATCTCCCTGTATATTGTCTTAGCTTAGCCAAGATTCCTTCAACAATACTACATAAGATACAAAAAATTATTGCAAATTTTATTTGGAGAGGAGCATAAAAAACTACAAGCTTTCACCTTTCAAAGTGGAAAAACATTGCTAGACCAAAGGAATCTAGAGGATGGGGTATATAGAATATTATCTGGCTTGCACAATCATTGGCAGGCAAATCTTGTTGGAGAGGTATTTTCGACAAAGGACTGTGGAGTGAGCTCCTTAAAAAAAAATATTTAAAAGGAATATACCTGACTTCTTGGCCACGCAAAGCCGATTGTAAGTATCTAGTAGCCTCAAACATCTGGAAATTTTTTATGGCCTCTTTGCATATTATAAAACGATGGTTGGTCTGGCTGATTGGGTGCGGTAAACAAGTCATACTTGGGATGGATCTTTTTATAGGAGATAATTCTTCTTTCAGGCTCTCGGGTCCCTTAATTCAACATCTCAACAATCAACATATCTACACTTTAGCACAGGTGGCCACACCCAATGATGTTGATAATAATAAGAGTTGGCTTGAGGCTATGCACCTCGGTTTGACAGGGGAGATGGATACATAATGGAACAACTTCCTTTTAGTGTTGAAAATCAGTGGAATCTCTCTCAACAATACAAAGGATATGATAGTCTGGTCTTGGAACAAGGCAATGAGCATTGTAGCAACCAATCTAGCATACCAATCCATTACTTTCTCTAACACTATAAAAGATATCAGATGGTGGTATAAGTCTATTTGGAAAGTAAAAATACCAATTCAAATTATTTGTTTCATGTGGCTTTATCTTAAAAATCGTATTCTTACTGGATTAAATTATAGGAAATGGGAGGCATTGGTCCTTCGGTATGTAGTCTCTTCCTAAGAGATGAAGAGACAACTTCACATATTTTTTTGCACTGTGAAACTAATCAATACATATGTAAAGAGATCTTATTTTACCTCAAAATACCAGATGCTTGGAGTTGTTCCTCGTTAGAAAGTAATATGCTTCAATGATTCACACAATATCCAAAGTTGAAACATATTCCTTTTATGGTAATATGGGGAATATGGAAGTACAAGAATATTTTTTTTTTGAAAACTAGCACAACATGGTTCCAGGATAGTCACACACATCCTTCTCTCAATAAAAGAACTCAATGGGGCATGTGAAGATGACAAATTTGATTACATACTAAATCCAATATACTTTGATGAAAATCCAATAGGATTATTTGACGATGTAGATGCTGATGATCGTTGTGGCATAATAATATTTCTCAAAATCAATTCAGAACACCATTTCAGAGCACACTTTGCAGGTGGACAAGAAAATAATATGAAAGCAAGAATCTTGGGGCTATGGGGCCTCTTATTTTTGGCATCTAGACTGTCCATAAAAAAGATGATGGTAGTTGGAGACTCCAAGGTGGCCATTGACAGGATAAATGACAATTCAAATTTGAACTTGCTGTATTTGAACAACGGGAAAGAACAAATCAGAAGTCTAAAAGCAAATTTTGATGGAATCAACTTTATACATGTACATAGAGCGTTCAACACTGTAGTAGACACACTCTCAAAGAAGGCACCGTACTGTCCTATGGGAAGACTTTATTTTGAAGAATCTATAAATGGAGATGTTGTTAATGAAGATAGCTATCTTCTATTTTAAAGTTAGAGCAAACAAAGACCATCTATTCTAGATGACAATTTATTTTTTGATAAGACAAGAATATTATATTTTGTAATTAGCGTGAAGCTACTAAACTAAAGACAACATCAACATTTTTTGAATAATTTATTTTCTATATAAACTATCAAGAATTTGTTATGTTTTCAAGATCGACAACTTTTTTAATCTATATGTAATCGAAAGATTCACTTGATTCTTAATAGAATAACAGTGAATATATATATATATATATATATATATATAATTTATTGTAATTTCAACTAATTTATTAGAAAGCTTCATTTGATTTTCTTAGTTGAAAAACCTTCTTAAGTTAATCCGATAAGTCTTAGAAATAAATTTGTTATAAATTTAAAATGATATTTTTGATGATTTTGTCAAAGTCTGAGTAATTTGGAATCAACAATAATATCAATATACAATATTTTTTTATAGTTTTGTGGATGTCTTAGTAATTTGGAATCAACAATAATATCAATATACAATATTTTCATAGTTTTGTGGAGACTTTATTATTAATATCACATTTTTCATAATTTTGTCGTGATAGAATACACCTACCCATGAATCCAATTCTTACATTTTATAGTTAATATTAAAATTTGAATTTTGAATGATTAAGTATATTTATTAAT
>ML781966.1:29355-43869 GCA_009831015.1 Picea engelmannii | reverse complement strand
TTTAATTTAAGTGTTTGTAGAGTTACCTTAGTTGTCCATTGTGTGTTTTTGGATTTAGAATGACCTAAAAAAGATCACTTGGGTAAAAGAGCAAAAATAATTAGGTGTTGAGGTTAGGGGAATAGTTAATTAGCAGAGCCCAAGATTCACTAAGTGTTTCTCAATTTCTATTGGTTCTCTAATAGGGCGGGTAGAGTAGTAGGGATCTCTAGTTAAAAAAATTAATTGGTCAAATAAAATCATGTGTTTAGTATTGGAAGAGTGTTTAATAATGGCAATTTTTTTGGTTTGACCATGGTTTGTGACGAAGATATGCTCTTTCAATCTAGTATGAAAAGAGCGACCGGTTTGGTCAATATAGGAGGTGCCCCATGAGCAAGGGATTTCATAGACCCCTTGGTGGTTGAGGGGATTCATTTTTTCATTGAAAGAGGTAAAGGAGTTTTTGATAGTTTTGGGAGGTTTAAATATGGTATTGACGTTCTTTTTCCGAAGGATTTTGGAGATTTTATTGGTGGTACCTTTGATGAAAGGAAGAAAGGCTTGGGAGGTGTTAGTCTGAGGGGTGGATTTGGGTATGGGATTATTTAATTTTTGGAGGGATTTAAATATTTGAAGGTTGGAATAGCCATTATTGGAGAGGGCATTCCTAAGGTGGGAATTTTCATGGTCAAAATGGCTATTATCAGAGATGCAACAAGTGTGGGTAAATAAGGTATTAAGGACTCCTAGTTTTTTAGCAAGGTGGTGATGAGAATTGGCGTGGAGGTAGTGGTCAATATGGATTTTCTTTCTATAATATTGGTGGGAAATGGAACCACCGAGGTTACGAGTGACTAAGACATCAAGAAAGGGAGAAATTCTATTACTCTCATTTTCCATAGTAAATTAGATGTATTTGGAAATATTGTTGAGATGATTAAAGAAGGTTTCAAGATTTTTAGGTCCATGGGGCCAAACGATGGAGGTGTCGTCTACAAACCTTTTGTTTATATTTTACTTATACATCTAGCAGTTACGGTTCTTCTTTATTACTACAATCATTTAGTAGCATATATAAGATCACTAAAAGATAGACAATCACATAAACAAAAGAGACACAAAGATTATCCTGCGAAACCCTCTAGGGGGAGAAAACCCAACAAACTTCCTCAATATAGATTATCCAACCAAGAACAATGCTTCTCTCCAAGAGAGAACTAACAAGGCAGAAGATCCTCCTCTACTCCTACATTAGGGAAGAGTAGCGCACCACTTAACCAAGAGATACCAAGAGATAGACCAAAACCCTCCTTGATGTCACCCCTAGTTGCAACAACTTCTCCTCCAAGACTTGCACACTTTTCCTCTTGTTCCAGAGTTCATGAATGAATGAACAAGTGAGGTGCTATCCATCCTTATAATTAGTAGTATGGTCTCCCTAAATTAGGGCCTGGACCGACTTGTCAATTTACCCTCTTAAATTACATTTAATTGTCAAGGAACAACAAGGCCAACTTTTACAAAGGCACAATAGAGTCATCTTAATAAATATAATATAATAACATTCTTTAGGGTTTGTCTTGGTCAAATACAATAAGCATATCTTCCGAAGATACTCAATCTTCAACACTCCCTCTTATTAAGGAAGGTATTATTCTTGTCATGGTCAACATCACTGCTTTTGCGCTTCTACATACTTGGTCATCATCTTGTTGTCAACCACAAATCTATATATCATAGGAATTTTCTGTACTTTCACTAGAATAACGTACCATCCTGCGTTGGGATTACCAACCTGCACTGGGGTAGCGTACTAGCCTACGTTGGGGTTACCAACCTACATTGGGTAGTTTACGAGCCTACGTTGAGGTTACCAACCTATGCTGGGGTAGTGTACCAACCTGCATTGGGGTTACCAACCTGTGTTGGGGTAACATACCAGCCTCCGTTGGGGTTACCAACCTGCTTTGGGGTAGTGTACCCTCTGCTCTCAATTAAGTGTTAAAGAATATTATGTAACTACAAATATATTAGGAAATTAAAATTAAAATGAAATAAAAGTTAAATGGAGTAATAGAAAATGAAATAATTAGAAAAAATATGATAATAATATATTTTTTATTTTCTTAAGTTTGTATAATTATTTAATATATTTAAGGCTAAAATGGATATATGCTTATATAATATAATCAATTATTGGGAAAATATAATTGATAACATTAAAACATACATTCAATTCTTAATATGGAGAATAAACTAGATATATATGATGATGATGGCTATTAATATTCATTGATACTAACTTTGTTTTATTGGACCTTTAAGAAAAAAGGTAAAGAACTACTTGGTTTGTTTAATAATTTTATTTTTGTGCTTGAAGAGCTTGAAGAGAAGCATTCATATAGCACCATAGTTTTTGATAAGTTAAACGTTTTTTGATAAGCATTCATATACCGTAAAATTGAGTTCTAATGTGAGTGTATGCATGACGTTCAAAGAGATAGTGATTTTCATCTTCAACAATATTAGTGTCACAAAGATGACAAATTCTATCGATGCACGACATTTTAGAAATTGTCCAATGCCTTGTTTCACTATGGAGATCGTGAGTGTTCATTACTATTTTAGCAATGTCGTTTTTTTCTCTTTACACTAGTTAAAATATAAAGATACTTTAGATCTTCTAGATTATGTTTAATCAACTCCTTGTACTATTTTAATTTTCTCTTATCCTCTAATTATTTCTTGTGTGCCACAACTTATCCTTAAATTATCGATGGCCTAGATGGACTGAGTACCTTTCGACCACCAACCCCAATTAGTCAAATCCTATATTCTGAATATAATGCCCAAATTTAGTCAAAGCCTAGATTTTGAACATAATTTGTGTCATTTATTGTTCAAGGAAGTTTCAAGGGATTTATTGCATGACAAAACCATTATCTTGAATGTTGTACAACAACCTTATACCTCTGTTTGCACCCAAAAAAGAGCCATGTATTTTATTTCCAAATACACAAGAATGTAGAGTTGGCACCTAGTTTTTCTCTCATTAGAAGGAGCACAAAGAAGCCCATTATTTCATGAATAATATTATTAGGCTTGGGGAATTAATTGATTTTCTCTTCTTCTCTCCTCTGTAATGTCAGATCAAATTAGTGATCTTGGAAACCATGAATTTTCTTATTTTCATATTTTCATAATTGATGGTCATATTTTCTTTCATATATTATTCTACTTCTTTTCTTACTTGAAGTCATTTATTCTATTGCAATGCATTTGATTTCTTGATTTTAAGGAACATAGTGATTTTTTTGTTGTTTTTGTTTATTATCAAGGTTGTCTTCAAGTACATGTTCTTGTTTCTCAATGATATTTTGAAATAAGAAATCTATATGGAGTTGAAAAATTGAATACACTCATATATTATTTTCTTTATTTACCTTATTGTTTGATCTATTTATGTGTCTACCATTTACTAAGTCAGTGGGATGTTAACTTGTTGTTACATTTGAGTTATGTGTTTATTTTGAACCCTTGAACCAACTTTCAACCATTTTCCAAAAACCTATTCATAAAACCCTTTAAAAAATACCATTGCAATAACTTGATGATGCCCTAGCTTGCCCTCTCACAGTCATGTGCAACTTTAGGGACTAACAGGTACAACCGTGACTATCACCGATTTTCACATTCATGACTTGTTGTTATACCATTTGGTCCATCTCTGTTTTCCTGCAAGCGAGTGTGCAAAGATGATTTGGGAATCCCACTACCATCAGGTGGCATGACATTTTGGCATGGAGAAAATTGTGGCCATTCTCCAGAAACATTTTTATTGGCCAAAACTTTGACAATACGTCATCAAGTATACCATATCTTGCACTACCTGTGCCATTGCCTAGCCAGCCATCAAGAAGAAAGGCTTATACACCCCTCTTCCTACCCCCGAGAAGCCTTGGGACTCCATCTCGATGGATTACATGTTTGGACTTCCATCCATCAAGCAAGGAAATGATTGTGTATGTGTGGTAATTGATCGGTTTTCAAAGATGGTCATCCTCACCGCCTGCAAGAAGAACATCACATCATAATATACTGCCAATCTCTTCTTTGAATGAGTGTGGGTCCATTTTGAGATACCACAGAGAATCAGCTCCGACTGGGACAACAAGTTCCTCAACACATTTTGGTCAAGTATCTGGTCACTGTTGGAGACCAAGCTAACTAAATCCACCTCTTTCCACTCCCAAAAATACGTCCAAACAGAGGTGGCCAATCGGATGATTGTGCACATCATGCACATGTAAAACTCTAAGCATCCACGTACATGGGATGAGAGTATCCCCTATTTTTCAGCACAGTTACAACTGAGCTCTCCATAGCTCCATCGGCCATAGCCCATTTCAGGTGGGACTGATATTCCAACCCTTGGGTCCCATTAATGTTGCACTACCTCTAGAAACCACACAGACAAACTCCTCCCATGTTCAGTCTGAGACCGGCAAAGCCAACAGATTCATTGAGCGGATTCAACACATCTTCTAACAGGTCCAAGATATTTTTCCGAAAGCCAATGCTAAGTATAAGTAGCACCATGATCAACACAGGGTATGACACCAGTTTCAAGTTGGATACAAGGTCTGGTTACACTTGCAGAAGGAGCATCTTACAGGGCCCCATCAAAAGGTCCTCCCACTTCACTATGGGCCTTACACCATCACCAAGGTTGTGGGTAGCAGTGATTTTGAGCTCAACACTCCACCATTCCTTGTCTTTCACCCAATGTTTAATGTGGACCTCATTCGACCTTATTTTCCACCATTATTGGACACCTCAGAGATCACAGAAAAACTGACACCAATAGAGATCAACCCTGACTGCATGGAACATGCATCCATTGATAAGATAGTGGACACACAGGCCAAGGACACTCACTAATAGAGGATCCAACTTTATCGGGTTGTCAAGGCAAGACAACTCCTACACCAAGGAAAGTGGCTCACCTGGGGCCAAATCCAACAAAAGTTTCCTCACCTGATGGGGGAACTCAACGCAATGGAAACCATTGCTTCCTAAGGTGGGAGGATTAATCTAGGTGGATATTGGTGGCCACCCACCTATTCCAACTGGTTCCTCTTGTCATTTTTTAGTTCAACACGTTCTTTTGTACTTCTTTGTAATTGTGGGTTCTACACTTCTCAGGCTGTCTAAATCCCTACACATCTTTCAGGTGGATACTGGTAGCCTCTCACCTAATCCAACTAGATTATTTTGTTTGTTTTCATGTCAGCACATACTGTTGTACTTCCAGGGCCGTTTTGGAGCCATAAACAATGTTTTTTGGCTCGCCACAATCAAACTTTTGACAGAGTTAGAGTTTGATTACATAATGTGTAGTTCTCTAAAATACCTTTCCAATGGGCTATCACGTGCCTAAAATAGAGGTCGTATGAAAAATTTATGACCCCAGGAAGTTGAGGTACTAACCTACCCATAGGGGCCCACATGACTTTTGGCATTTCACCTCCTAGGGTTAGGTTTTTGGATGTATAGGGTTTTGGAATCCATTAGTAATATTAAAAAGGCCTCTAGAGCCTCATTGTAATGATTCTTCTCAGACAGATGCACATAGCAACCACATCTCTTCTAAGAGATAAATACCATCATTTGAGAAAGTGTTTCAGTTCTGCGGTTTTACAGTTTCATCCTATTTCATTTATTGAATAGAAGATATTGTTCATTGGATATATGTGTTGTTCTTCATATCTTTGTGTTTATTGTATTAATTCTATTAATCAGTTCGTCCCACTCCTAAATCTGGATCAGACAAGTATTGAAGTCAACAGGTTGAATATTCAGTTGATATTCAGTGCTTGAAGAGTTGGAAGATCAGTTCCAGAGAGAGATGGGTACTATAGTAAGGAGTAAGAGGCTCCACCGGATGCAAGAAGGAATCATGTGTGGCACTTAAAAAGGTTGAATATTAGTATTTGGCATTATGTGTAGTAGCAGTGTGGCTTCGAGAACTTATGTCTAGGTTATTTGGTCTCGTACTGGAGGTGACCTGCATTTGGTGTGACAACTAGAGTTGGATGAAGTTGTCATAGAGCCCCATGGTCTATGATAGGTCAAAGCATATCGAGATCAAATATTACTATATTAGGGATATAGTGCAGAAGGGAGCAGTGAGGCTCTAGTTTCGTGACTGCAGAGGATCAAGTTGCGGATGTGTTTACCAAGCTATTGTCGAGGATGAAGTTTGAGTACTTCAAGGACAAGATTGGTGTGGTCCCTCTTCAGAGGGAGTGTTCTCATCCAACATGAAAAAGGATCGGCACTGAGACATGTGGAACTCATCCAACATGAAAAAGGGTTGGCACTGAGACATGTGGAACTCATCCAACATGAAAACGAACTGGCACTAAGTGTTCTCATCCAACATGAAAAAGGGTTGGAACTGAGACAGGTGGAACTCATCCAGGATGAAAAAGGGATGGCACTGAGTGTTCTCATCCAGCATGAAAAACGACTGGCACTGAGACAGATGGAACTCATCCAGCATGAAAAAGGGTTGGAACTAAGTGTTCTCATCCAACATGAAAAAGGGTTGGCACTGATACAGGTGGAACTCATCCAACATGAAAAAGGGTTGGCACTGAGTGTTCTCATCCAACATGAAAAAGGGCTAGCACTGAGACAAGTGGAACTCATCCAACATGAAAAAGGGTTGGCACTAAGATAGGTGGATCTTATCCAACATGAAAAAGGGTTGGCATTGAGACAGGTGGATCTCATCCAACATGAAAAAGGGATAGAACTAAGACCAAGGGTGCACATGATCAGGTGTTGATGCATTGCAGGGTAGTGGATGTCCCAGGGACATGTTGTAGTTATTTGAGAACTACCCACGGGCATTGGATTCATCTCTTGTGAAGTCACAAGGGTGCACATGATGAGGTACAGATGCATTGCGAGGTAATGGATGTCATGGTGACATGTTGAAGCTATTTGAGAGCTACCCACATGTAATCTTCAAAGGTAATCTTTAGAGGTAATCTTGGTACAATGTAGAATGTCTCCCTCATTGAGAGGGAGTGTTGATGTTTGGGGAGCATCGAAAATACATTGTACTAGATTGATAATTAATAATATGATTATTAATTACTAATCAATATTATTAATGTAATAATATATTGACAATATAAAGTATAAATATATATAATAAAGTATAAAGTATATGTATATTATATGTATAATATAATATAAAGTATAAATATATTTATTACCCAAGGACTAATCCTTCTTCATGGATGGTCACCATGGTCACCATATGTTCTTTATATATAGAACACTCATCATTGTAATAAAATATTCATTCACATACAATATCATCTCTTATGAAAAATCAACAGAGAGTTGTTGAAACCCGTTTAGATTCTAAAATTTTATTGCAGAAACATATCTTTGCATCCATATATTTATGGTATATGAGATTTTATCTGCATTTTGATTTGATATCTTAAATATTTTATAGTGTTTCATTGATATCGAAATAGAAGCCAATATTTGTGATTAGCTTAACATTTTCTCAATTGTTGGTTGGGACACATACATTGGAATTGTAAGATTTCTTGAACAAAATGTCACACATTATCCTTTGTGAGGTCCATGTGAGGAAGTTTGCCCATCACAAATATTTATATATATTTCATTATTTTACTCTTTATAGTCTCTATGAATGGTGTTTCGTATTAGTTGATACTAGTGGCTTAAGGTATAGTAGTAAAAGAATTGTCCCATATTTAAGCTTAAAGTTTTACATTTACTAACATTTTTTTAATATTTTATTATAATTTTATCCAAATTTGAAAATTTGGTAATTTTTAATTTTTAAATCTTTAGATTATATTCTAGTTTTATATTTATTAACATTTTTTTAATCTTTTATTATAATTTTATCTAAATTTGTATTTGGTAATTTTTAAATCTTTGGATTATATTTTAGAATATAAGAAACATTGAAATGTTTTACTTTTTCAATTATTACAAATATAACTAATAATATAATAAACATTAAAATGTTTTACCATTTTTTTATTTAATTTTATAGTTTTTATAATTTAATCTTATTATAGTTTTAAATCATTATTATTATCAATTTTCAAACCTACCAAAAGCACTAACTACAATACCTTGCAATACTTGTTAATAATGCTTTTATATTTATGAGTTTTCGATATATCAAACACTAATATATTTAATTCTATTGGTAGTATTTTTCCATTCCTAACAATCCAACTGGGGATGATTTCCCTAGTAAAGAAAATCATCACCACTCTCTTTAGTTTGGGAAAAACATAGACCAAAAGGTTGTGCCCACTATGAGTGAATTTCTTGCGTTATTGTCCTTTCTCTAAATCTTAAAGTGTTGTACATGCATAAATAAATCTGAAAAATATGTTTGTTGTCGAAGAGAAAAATACATTCACCGTGGAAGTGCATGAGATTTATTTATAACGACTCGACCTGCCCTAATATGGACTCTTCCAAAAGAACATCTTTGTGTTCTCAAAATACAAAAGAACATCTTTGTGCTCTTAAAATACAAAAGAACTTCTTTGTGCTCTCAAAGTAGTTTAGGTAAAGTAAAACACCTACTGAAAATGATGAAAACAAATGTCAGGGGACAATGAGCTTGCCTCCTTTCATTTCATGCAAGTGTTGAGGAGAGGTAGGGGATGTAGGTGATGATGATGCTCCTATTGATTCTATGGAAGTGTTGAATAGAGGAAGGATGCTTTTATTTCATGGAAGTGTTGCATAGAGGAAGGCGATGTAGCTGATGATGATGTTCCTATTGATTCCATGGAAGTGGAAGTGTTGAGTAGAGGAAGGGGATGTAGGTGATGATGATATTCCTATTGATCAAGGAATCATTGAGTACATATGTCTTTCATCTCTTTATTTCAATATTGGAATAAATATAACTACCTATTGAATTTGGAACCAAAACACTCAACCACTCACCCTTTTGAAGCCAAAGCACCAAACCACGAACCCTTTTAAAACCAAAACACTGAATCACTATAAGCCAAAGCACTGAACCACTCTCCACTCTCAAGTCATACTATCCATACTTATTACATTTAAAATAAATACATTTTTATTCTAGCAAACATGTTTGATTTTGGGAGAAAAACATGAAACCTGTTGAAAATGTTTTATATTTAGGTTTAAATATACAATTGATATCACTAAACACGACATGAGGGTCCAACAAAACTATTATTTATAAGGCGGTTGATATTATAGGAGGGAGTTGATATTAGAGTTCACTAAAACTATTGTTTAAATGACATGGAATGTGAATGCGATTTATTATTCGACTACCATTTCTACTTTTTTCGATGGAATCCCATTTCTACTTACCTTGTAATACATATAAATATAAATATTATACTTAACTCTTGAATAATACATATACGAAACCTACATACATATAATAGATATACTAAACCTAAAATTAACTCTTGAATAATGCTACAATTTATAAATGTCATTAGGACGCCCCAAAATTTCAGGTGAAGGGTTACATGGACTTAGGTTATTTTTTATTATTATCAAAAGGGTGATTTATTACTTTCAAAGATCAATTTACTATTGGGTGCACCTACACAGATTTGTAGATTAGATTTGGAGATTATTCTATGCATGTCGTCCACTAAAGGGTAAAGTTGCCAAGAATCTAGATATTTAAACGAATCTAGAAGTATACCAAACTGGAACAATAAAGAAGTATACGAAGCTAGCAAATCTAAACAAACTGAAAAACACATCAATTTTAAATGAAACACTAAAATACATATCAATATGTTCGTATCTAAATGGTTGAATGGAATGGAACTTTTGCAAAATAATACTCTGAGCGAGCATCAATTATGTCCTTTCTCCTAGCCGATGTGTAATAGCATGCAGATTGAAATGCAATTGTAACTTATCTATTCATATTAATCTCCTCATTACTGGTATGCAATAGTAAAAATGTATAATTATTTTTCTCCACTAATCATAAGTGCCAATTGATTTCAAAATGTAAAAAGATAATTAACATATTTATACTAGGAGGCAATTGAAAAAGTGGGAGAATAATTTTTTAATCATAATTAATAAATATGAAAAAGTAAACAGATTAACAGACAATCCAAATGTGAAAAAATAATTTATAAATGGAAAGAAGTTATAAACAAATAATTTCATTCTAATTAAACCATCAATTGTTAGTCTATTAGCTTACCTTAACCAATCACTAAGTCTAAATTGTCACCTATATTTGTATTATTCATTTAGGATATTAGTAATATATCCTCAAGTGATGACTAATGATTTAGTTAAGATTGCCTAGCCTAGTCATCATGCATGATTTTAGGATCTAGAGCAAATCTCTCTATGAGGTGGCATCACCCATTGTACTATAAATATGTAACATTGGAGTAAATACATTGTGTGTTGGCTAATATACCTTTTCCGCCATGTTGTTATTCTTGTTTATGTTTTATCAATTGGTATCAGAGCTCTTATGATCTTAAAGGCCTGATAACTTCTCCATGGTAGTTTTCCATGGGAGGTGAGGTACATCAAGAGAGGTGAGGTGCAGCAAGAGCATCCAGTGAAAGAGGATCATGCAAATCCATGATGTCGCAGCAAGGCCAAGGACAATGAATCTGATATTCTAATTTTCTTGAAGGGAATCGAACTGGTGGTTGCAAAAAATTGAAGAGCACAAGAAAAGAAACACCAATCTATCTAATCATTGATGACTCCACAATGCCGATCAAAGAGAAAGTATCCTGGTTGCCTACACCTATAGATTGCAAATCTAAAATCCTTTGTGCAATGGAAATAAAGAGGTCATAATTTTTTTTGATCTAGCTTAATATGGTATTGTAGATATTGTTGTCGTTATTCCTGAATTCTTGATTGTATATGGCATTAGATATGGTACCTGGTGTGATATGGTATTTTGATTTAATACATGGCATGTTTGGTAGTTTTTTCTCACCATATTCTCACACATCTCTTCACAGATCTGTGTTCTATCTGTTGATTAGAGAAATGATAGACATTGTCTATCATTACGGATCCAATCTTTTCTCATTCACCATGGATCTGTAGACAGTGATCCATAATACCTTCAGTCAACTACAGTTAAGGCGAATTTCCACAACAAATACCACACAATCTGATGTATTGAACACATGATTTTTTTTTTGCAACTCCGACTGAAGAAAATTACAATTGTAAACCCTCGAATCTCCATTGTTTAATGTGCACACGATAGGAAGCCACTAACACAGTGTGTAGTATGATCGAAAGCAGCATAGTCTCCTCTCACTTTGTATAATGAAGTCTATGACTGTGATTCATGTAGATATTACGTACATGAATTTTCTGTCGAAGGGTTAGTGACCGTCGCGCTGAACCATGTCCTCAAATCGACTATCCTCTGCTTCCAACCTTGCTCTGCCAGTAATGAAACCGAAGAGTTAATTTGATCCACTGTATCAATCAAAATTTTCCTGCAATCTTCAATGGCGCCGAGGCTCTTACCTATCGTTGTTCTATATAGATCCATGGAGAATTGAGTAACCCTAATGGCCTCGTCACAGCTAACCTCCACTGCGATTATTGCAAGATCGCTCATGTTTGCCCGCAGATATCCTACACACGATCGAAAAGACGATATACAGAGGTCGTGATGGGATGTTGAGTTGCAGACCTTGCAGATGAGATATGGGGATCGAATCCGATTATGGGGATCATGGGTAAATTGAATGCTCACACAAATTACACCGACGAAAAGAACGATGGAACATACTACAGCCAGAAGGGATTTCTTTCTCTTTTGTTTCTGTGCCTCATGGCTTGATGAAAGAGGCGAAGGAATGATTTTACCGTAAGCATTCATCTCGCTGTCTAGTTTCGTCAGATCTCAACAAGTGCAATGGATCTTTATGATTAGAGCACACCTTAGATAGAAATCGAATATCCTCTTACGTCATCAAGAAACCGAAGATCTCAAGTCATTGTCTTCCTCCAGCCCACCGAAATCGAATATACATTCCTCTTGATAGGACATACATGTTTCATGGTATCTTGGCTCGACAAAGGGTTATGTTGTACTTAAACACTTGCTTGAGTAATATGGGATATATAGTGATGCATTAGCTTGGGTTGTATGTGTTGAAGGAGAATTACTATATCCTTGTGAAAGCATTGGATACATAGCAGATTGTGATGGTTTGTGATTTTGGTGGAGGTTTATTTAGATTGCTGGTGGTAAGTGTGCTCAGCCTATAATCATTCACAACTCATTCTCAAGTTGTGTTAATGTTTGTTGAATGGTAAGTTGGAATGTAGAGGAAGCATGGTTGAATTCTAACAGTCACTATAGTTAACAACAAATTCCTGTAACAATTGTGTTTTTTCTTCAATTTTGTTTTTTCTTCACTAAAATAATTTGCTTCTAAACTAATTTGAAGTTTTATTACTTTATGATATTTTCACTTTTGAATAAAAGTGATAAAGGGGGAGTTAAAAGAACTAAAAACGTTTTCAGGGGGGAGGTGAGTAATCATAAGATTTTTGCATAGTAAATGAGAGTGAGCATGAGTGAGAGATGTCCATTATATTTTTTAAGAATTAGAAGTGAGTGATGAATTGAGTTTTCTATGAGAGGTTGTAAGACATTTATTTCTTGAGAAGAAATTTATTGTTTTCTTAAGCTTTTGAGAACGTAAGTGAAATCTTATGAATTGAAAGCCTTGTTAAAGCACGGTGAAGGAGAAAGTACATTGTAGCCTTCCCATTGTATGTGGTTTTGTAAGAGAGATACTTATAATAAAATTGAAGTATTTTTCTCTGTGTTCTAGATCCGCTCGAAATTGAATAAGGGGATCTTAGATACACCTTGAGTAGTGTGTTGTGGTGAATATTTGCATTGTTACTTTATGATGTTTAATGTCTAGATATGACACAAATGCATTTGTAATGTATCATTTAACGCATCATACATTGAGTACAAGCATGTTAATTCCAACACACAATTAACGCTAGTGAAGCACTTACAATCAAGAACATGTGATCAAGCATCTGCAATGCACATTCAAGCATTCAAGTCATCAACCACATCAGTAATGGACAAATCAAAGATTTCAAACTCAACACATCTGGAGCATTTGAAGTTAAATTGTAACTTGCAAACAATGTTTTTTGTAATATTACTTAATCAGGATTTATTGTAACTTGCAAATTGTCCTTTTGTAAGTTTACTTGTCTTTTTGAAATCAAGTTGAGTTGAATTGAATTTGTCATAAGGTGCATTTTTGGCTGAGCACGACACCCTAGAGTCATTTTGAGTCGTAATTGACAAGGATGAGTACTTGAAACTCAAATCATTGTAATACTTTGGGATGCATTTTCGGTGGTAACCGACATCCTCAAGTTCAAGCAAGGCAAGTTCAAGTGAGCGTGAATAGCAAGCAAGCGTGAAGTTCAAGTGAGCGTGAATAGAAAGAAAGCGTGAAGTTCAAGTGAGCGATTCAAGTGAGTGAGTCGCAAATAAGCCTTCTTCCGTTGAGTCAAATTGTAATTAGGATCTACCTACACAAGGAGACCTCATTTAGTGTTTTTGAAATGGCTCGAAGTCTCGAATTATTAGAGTTACTGAACACTCTAATAAACACCACTGAAGACAACATAGTGATATTGAACAAAACAACTCTTCAATCAGTGCTAACTTGTTTGCAAGTGACGCAAGCTAAAGTTAGACTTCTTCAATCTCTATCCCAGCTATTGAATGATGAGTTGATAGATCTCAAAAATCAACAGCCAGTGAAGTGTTCTGAACTAGTTTATGTTCAACACAATCCTCTCTATGATGATGATGGTGATGTTTTTAATCAACAACCAGTGAAGGAACAACACAGTGATACAACTTCAGAATCAATTTCAGACGAAGTTGAATCTATTCATGAACCTACATTTCAAGAGTTTTCTTTTGATTTCAGTGAAGGAAACCTTTCAATGATGCATCAACATGTAGTAAATCCACTTCCACGGATTTCAAAGCAACGGGTTCAGAATACTCTTTCCAAGCCCATCATCAGACCTTGGGAAGAAATCATTTACAACAAGAATAAAACATGACTTGGATATGACAAGGAAGTCACCTTTCATATTCTTGATTATTCCAGACCAATCAAGTTCCAAAGTGTTGGATTCCTTCAAGAAGATTCACTTTCACCTGTTCAAGTTAAGCATCATCATGTGACATGCCAACATTGTAATCGAGTTGGTCACATGGAGAATCAGTGTTTTGATTTCCATACTTGCCAGCATTGTGGCAAGCATAACCATTCTTCAGATAGATGTTCAACACTGAAGAAACCTGCAAGATTGAAGATTCACTATGAGTGGATTGATCCTTGGAAATGGTCATCAACAACCAAGCGATTATATAAGTCTTACCGT
>ML781966.1:0-25252 GCA_009831015.1 Picea engelmannii | reverse complement strand
GGGGAAGAACATGCTCTCGGGCATCGAATCTTTACCCTGAGGACCCGTCGTGGGCGGAGCATAGCCAGTATAGAAAATGGGGGAAACGGCTCTTTCTTTGACATCGGCGGGAAGAGTAAACATGTCTCGGGCAAGGGAGTCCACTGTTTGCATGAGGGTTGAGTCGAATCCATGGTTGATCACACGGAAGAAGCCCAGTTCCTGGCATGCCTCTCTCAGCTTCTCAAGCTCACGCTGGCTTGCCACCTGCTGCTGATGATCGCCATCTCCTACAGATTTCAAAGGAAGGAGTGCAAAATCAATGAGTGGCAGATCGATTAATTCACAGGAGGATGCCATACCTGCACGTCTTTCTTCTAAGTTCTGAATGAATCGAATGGCCCCTCCTTTTAAGAACTTTGAAATTTGAATGGGTGTCGTATATGGTGAAGATTTGGGTCGTTGGACGGACCAGCGACAAAATCAATGGTGGATCTTGTGGAAGGACTTTTCATGACCCCAATCAATAGATTAACCTTATTTTCTTATTTTTTGATTTTGGTTCGGCCCTCAAAAAGAAGTCGAGAGTTAAATATTGGTAAAAATTATTATTTTAAAATAAAGAGAAAAAATATGTATATATGTATGTTGCACGGAAGTGCTCTACATATGAAACGAGTCAGAATCAACCAAATCATTAAAAAAAATCGTTATTATACAGTCATAATCAACCAAATCATTAAAAAAATTGTTATTATACAGTCAGAATCAACCAAATCATTAAAAAAATCATTATTATACAGTTTGAGTGGGTTTAATGGTTAAGAACATGGGTTCAAATCCAGAGGGGGGTAGGGTATGTATACCTTGTGAGAATCAACAAATATTGGGAAACAAAGGATAAAGCAGATTACAATATACTTTGCTTGCGCGGGGGGTAGGGATGCTCATATTAGCCCGTTGTGACAAGGCTGGAAGGGTAGATGACCCCTGGGATAAAGGTTCACTTGGTGGGGTTCACTTCAGTGGGCCTCGGGACGTCTCGGCCCTTGCTGAGTCACAAGTTACTGGTATATCTGGCTTGCGGGCTGTTGGATATACTCTTGGGAGGTTGTTGTTCCCATGGTAAAACAAAAAACAAAAAAAACAAAGGATAAAGCAAATTACAATATACTTTTTATTATGATGAATAAATGTATGAAATATTTGGGTTTTTATCTAAAACCCAATAGCTACAGAGTGGTGGATTGGAATGTTGAAATATTGTAACTATAAAGAGTATTCTATTTATTATTGAGTTATTATTCATTAGATCAATCCCCTTTTGTGGATTGATCATGCCGGGCATTGTAATTGACCAAATCCCCTTTTGTGGATTGGTCAAACCTTAAATATATTATGCAAATTGAGAAGTCGGCCCCCAGGCTAATCAAAGTGGTTTTAACCACTAAGAAGACAAGTTGGCCTGCCCAGTGAAGAGACACATTTTCAGCACCTGCCAGTTTGTATAAATAAAGGAAGCCATTGCCTCATTTGATCACTCACTCATTCGTTCACTCAGTGCGCAAGTTTGGTAGCTACAGTTGAGAGAAGAAGGAAGAGAGAGGTGCATTGCTCACTGGAGGATATTCTCTAGTGTTTGGTTTATTGTCTTGGCATTGTATTGGCTATCAATATTAAGGAAGTTTTTGCTGGGTTTTCTCCCCCATGAGGGTTTCCCAGGATAAATATTTTGTATCTTGTGATTGTGTTTCTCTCAGTGATCCTATCTATGCTATGGTTATCTAGTAAATTGAAAAGAAATCTAATAATGACTTAAACCTTAACATGGTATCAGAGCTAGGATGAAGAGAACATCTTTCACTAGATAACGAAAAACGTCGTTGTTGTCGTACAAGAAAATTAGGGCTTTTTATTGAAAAATAATTTCAATCTAAAAATTATATAGAAAAGTGCCCTAGCCTAGGGAACTCTTTGGCACCTTCAGCGCACTTTTTCAGTGGATAGAACTCCCAGAAAGTGAAACCCTAGTTTTCACTGATACCAGAAAACCAGAAGTACCAGAAAACCAGGAAACCAGAACCAATACCAGAAGTACCAGTCCAGATTTCCGCAAGCTCAGTTTCAAGGGGTAAAATTTGGATTTTCAGAAATCTGACAACACCAGCTTACTCGCCTCAGCTTATTGCATCTAGCCCCTGGATCATAATTTCAAAATTTGAAGTTTGAAAAATTAGGGTTTCCTCATAAAACCCTAAGTTACAGTTGCAGTTTCAGAATGAGTTGCAGTATCAGTTGAAGTATGAGTTGCAGTACCAGTTGCAGTCACCCTTGAAGTTTTTAAGAGTTGGTAATTATTACCATTGCTGCCAGATGGTGCCACTACCTGCAAATACTATTAGAGAAGACAGGTTGAAGAAAGCACTCCTCATCTTGAGTGAAGGAGACTTGGAAGAAAAGCAACACACTCATTCTTGAGAACAAGGCTCTAGGTTCCAGGTTACCATGGAGGAATGTTTGTACACAATACTAGAAGAGTGTTGACCTCATTTCGTATTGTATTTCTTACTTTTGATCTTTGTTTTAGACAAGTCACAAATGAAAGGAGCTATTGTGACGATTATTCGTGCTATTGTTTTATTTACTATTATCAAAACATTATTATTCTTGCTTGTTGTTTTGTTGACCTTGTTTCAAGTCACGAGTAATAACCCTGAGGAAGCTATAGTCAGGGTGCAGAAGGCAACAAATTAGATGAGACATGAAACAAACTATGTACATGAACATATACATTCATGTACCAAAGAAGATGAAGAAGGAGCTATCTTTTGATATCCAGAGTATCTCATATGGAGATTGATTGTAAGGAGGAGAAGACTCCAAAGATGATCGAACATTAGAACAAGAACTCACAATAGACTTGTTCAAAAGATAATGAAGCCACCTTGACGAGAAGCAGAACTCACTTGAAGTCTGAATCAACCTTTCATATTTAGACTTGGTATTCAACACCAAACATACCCCATAAGAGATGATGAAGTCCTTGTAGACTCAGAAGAAATCGAGAGTAAGCCTGATCTCAGAAAGGACCAGTTGAAGAGACAACTTCCAAGACTCGGAGACAGATGCCATGAGAAGACTAGTTCATAGTTGCAGAAACTTCTAGGAGATATGGAATCTCCTGAGAAGATTCCCTTGTTTCAGTGACAGAGAAGGAATCCAGTCAGAAAGACTAGGATATGAATTCTTTCGTGAGACTAGAAGAGAAGTCAGTATTGACTTCCAAGATTGATTTAAACAGATCAAGCATGTTGTAGATGTACAAAGCTTGATGTGTGCCCAGAGGATTCTCCCAACAAGAGGGAGAAGACTATGAAGAGACACTTACTCCAATAATTGAAGAAATAGTTCTAGTATTTATGAAGACAACCAGAACAACCATGATTCATATATAGTATGATATGCAGGGGGAGAAATCCCCATATTTAAAATTGAGTGTCAGTTGGTGCATTACATTAGTTGGGTCATGGAGACATGACTACGATAAAAGATAGATTTACATCCATGAAATAAGAATAGCTACCTTCAGTATCAGTTATTGAGCCACTCTCAGTTTCAGATGAAGCTGTTGTCATGATAGAATAAGAGAAGTTACTCTCAGATTTCAACATCCACAGTGAGGATGAAGAAGTCATTCTCAGCCTCAGAGTAGCTGCAGGTGTAGAGTCCCAGTTCTAGAAGTAACAATTGTAGAAAGAGGAGAGGACATACTCTCAAGCAGTGAGGCAGATAGTCCTTTGCAGAGAGCACATAGAGCTAGCACATGATTGTGCAGATTGAGTTGCAGCTGAGCAAGTGTACCAGATTGGTACAATGTAATATGAAAATTTGGTTTGAAGTTGAAGATAGAAAGACTTAGGTCTGTAAGTTGAAAAAGGATCTGTATGGATTGAAGCAAGCTCCTAGAGCTTGGTATGGAATGATTGACAGTTTCCTGGTGAGCTTGGGATTTACCAAGAGTAAAGTCAATTCTAACCTCTACTTCAAGTTTATGAATGATGAGCCTGTTATATTGTTGTTGTATGTCGATGACTTATTCTTAATTGGAGAAGAAAAGATCATCACTGATTGTAAGAAGAAGCTCGCTGCAGAATTTGAGATGAAAGACCTTGGCCTAATGCACTATTTCTTAGGTCTTGAGGTTTCGTAGAGCCCAAAGAAGATCTTCCTTAGCCAAGGGAAGTATGCAGTTGAAATACTGAAGAGATTTGATATGTTGGAGTGAAAATACATGAATACACCCATGGAAACAAAGTTGAAGCTCCTGGTTGAAACTTCATCAGAATTGATTGATGCTACGTTGTATAGACGGATCATTGGATCGTTGATGTATCTGACGAACACCAGGCCAGATATATTTTTTGATGTGAACACCTTGAGCCAATTTCTGGTAGAGCCTAAACGTGTTCACCTGGTTTCTGCAAAACATGTGATGAGGTACCTTAAAGGTACATTAGATTGTGATCTCAGTTATAATGGAGATCATGACTTTAGACTGAGTGGTTATACCAATTCAGATTGTGCTGGAAGTGTCTTTGACAAAAAGAGCACTTCAAGATGTTGTTTCAGTATGGGGTCAACCATGATCTCATGGTAGAGTAGGAAGCAATCAAGCATTTCTCTCAGCATGACAGAAGCAGAATACATTGTTGCATGTTCTGCCAATTTTGAATCCATATGGCTTCAGAAGTTGTTGACATGTCTATTCGATCTGGAGATGGAAGAAACCGTGATCCTATGTGATAACCAGAGTTGCATAAAGATGAGAAAGAACCGTGTGTTCCATGACAAGTCAAAACACATAGAGATCTGATATCATTACATCTGTGATATGGTGTAGAGATGAGTCATAAAGCTCCATAATGTTAGCACATATGAACATGTTGCAGATGTGTTGACCAAGCATCTATCTCGTGTAAAGTTTGAGCACTTTCTAGACATGCTTGGTTTAGTCCGAAAGGACCTCCCTCGAAAAGGGGAGTAGTGTTGATGCCATCCTAGTGCTGAATATTTCCAGCTTCGTGTTGATGTTGTTGTGATGCCAGCCTAGTGCCGAAGATTTCTAGCTTCATGATGATGTCGTTGTGATGCCGACCTAGTGCTGAAGGTTTCCAGCTTTGTGTTGATGTTGTTGTGACACCAACCTAGTAATAAAGATTTCCAGCTTCGTGCTAATGTTGTTGTGATGCCAGCCTAGTGCTGAAGATTTCCAACTTCGTGCTGATGTTGTTGTGATTCCAACATAGTGATGAATATTTCCAGCATCGTGTTGATTTTGTTGTGATTCCATCCTAGTGCTGAATATTTCCAGCTTCGTGCTAATGTTGTCATGATGCCAGCCTTGTGCTGATTTTTTTCCATCTTTATGCTGATGTTGTTGTGATGCCAGCCTTGTGCTGAAGATTTCTATCTTTGTGATGATGTTGTTGTGATGCCAGCCTTGTGCTAAAGATTTCCATCTTCGTGCTGATGTTGTTGAGATTCTACCCTCGTGACGAAGATTTCAATCTTCGTGTTGATGTTGTTGAGATGTCAACTTCGTGCTGAAGATTTCCAGCCTAGTGTTGATGTTGATGATGCTCCATCCTTCTTGCTATGATACTGATGTTGTTGATGATGCTCCAGCCTTCGTGTTGTGATGCTGATGTTGTTGATGTTGTATCAACCTTGTGTTGTTATTGATGATGATGATGTATTAGTGTTATACGAATCCATGTTGATGAAGATGATGATGATGCCACTTCAACTTCTTGTTGAAGATGATGATGTTACTTTAGCCTCATGCTAAAGATGATGATGATGTTACTTTAGCCTCATGTTGATGAGGATGATGATGCTACTCCAGCTCCATGCTGTGAATGATGATGATGAGAAAAACTTTTAATGATTTATAGATATGCTAGTTAGTGTTCCAGATGTTGTTGATGTTGTTTCCCTCTCTCTCTCCTGATGATGTTGTAGAATACCCTTCTTGTTAAGGGGGAGTGTTGAAATATTGTAACTGCAAAGAGTATTCTATTGATTATTGAGGTATTATTCATTAGATCAATCCCCTTTTGTGGATTGATCATGTCGGACATTGTAATTGACCAAATCCCCTTGTGTGGATTGGTGAAACCCTAAATATATTATGCAAATTGAGAAGTCGCCCCCCAGACTAATTAAAGTGGTTTTAACCACTAAGAAGACAAGTCGGCCTGCCCAGTGAAGATACACCTTTCCAGCACCTACCAGTTTGTATAAATAAAGGAAGCCAACGCCTCATTTGATCACTCACTCATTCACTCAATGAGTGTGCAAGTTTGGTAGCTGGAATTGGGAGAAGAAGGAAGAGAGAAGCGCATTGCTCAGTGGAGGATATTCTCTAGTGTTTGGTTTATTGTCTTGGCATTGTATTGGCTATCTATATTAAGGAATTTGTTGTTGGGTTTTCTCCCCCATGAGGGTTTCCCAGGATAAATGTTGTGTATCTTGTGATTGTGTTTCTTTCAATGATCCTATCTATGCTATGGTTATCTAGTAAATTGAAAAGAAACCTAATAATATCTTAAACCTTAACATCGAATTGGATGATACAAAAAGTTGAGAAGAGAATGAGTAAGTGGAATTTCCGTTGGCTATCTTTAGGAGGTAGAATAGTTTTAGCAAAATCTCCCTGTATACTAGCTTAGCTTAGCTAATATTCCTTCAACAATACTACATAAGATACAACAGATTATTGCAAATTTTATTTGGAGAGGAGCATTAAAAACTACAGCCTTTCACCTTTTAAAGTGGAAAAACATCGTTAGACCTAAGGAATCTGGAGGATGGGGTATACATAATATTTTATGGTTTGCACAATCATTGGCAACCAAATCTTGTTGGAGAGGTATTTTCAACAAAGGACTGTGGAGTGAGCTCCTTTAAAAAAAATATTTAAAAGGAATATACCTGACTTCTTGGCCGCGCAAAGCCGATTGTAAGTATCTGGTAGCCTCAAACATCTGGAAAATTTTTATGCATCTTTGCATATTATAAAACGATGGTTGGTCTGGCTGATTGGGTGCGGTAAACAAGTCATACTTGGGATGGATCTGTTTATAGAAGATAATGCTTCTTTCGGGCTATCGGGCCCCTTAATTCAACATCTCAACAATCAACATATCTACACTTTAGCATAGGTGGCCACACCAAATGATGTTGGTAATAATCAGATTTGGCTTGAGGCTATCCACCTCGTTCTGATAGGGGAGATGGATACATAATGTAACAACTTCCTTTTAGTGTTGAAAATCAGTGGAATCTCTCTCAACAATACAAATGATAGGATAGTCTGGTCTTGGAACAAGGCAATGGGCATTGTAGCCGTTGATCTGTCATACAAATCCATTACTTTCTCTAACACTATAGAAGATATCAGATGGTGGTATAAGTCTATTTGGAAAGGAAAAATACCAGTTAAAATTATTTGTTTCGTGTGGCTTTGTCTGAAGGATTGTATTCTTACTGGATTAAATTATATGAAATGGGAGGCATTGGTCCTTCGATATGTAGTCTCTTCCTAAGAAATGAAGATAGAACTTCACACATTTTTTTTCATTGTGAAACTAATCAATACATATGGAAAGAGATCTTATTTTACCTCAAAATACCATATGCTTGGAGTTGTTCCTCATTAGAAAGTAATATGCTTCAATGATTCACATAATATCCAAAGTTGAAACATATTCCTTTTATGGTAATCTGGGGCATATGGAAGTACAAGAATAAATTGGTTTTTGAAAACTGGCACAAGCATGATTCCAGGATAGTCACAAAAATACTTCTCTCAATCAAAGAACTCAATGGGGCATGTGAAGATGACAAATTTGATTACATACCAAATCCAATATACTTTGATGACAATCCAATAGGATTATTTGACGGTGTAGTTGTTGATGATCATTGTGGCATAGGAATACTTCTCAAAATCAATTCAGAACACCATTTCAGAGCACACTTTGCAGGTGGACAAGGAAATAATATGAAAGCAGGAATCTTGGGGCTATGGGGCCTCTTACTTTTGGCATCTAGACTGTCCAAAAAAAATATGATGGTAGTTGGAGAATCCAAGGTGGCCATTGAATGGATAAATGACAATTCAAATCTGAACCTGCTATATTTGAACAACCGGAAAGAACAAATCAGAAGTCTAAAAGAAAATTTTGATGGAATCAACTTTATACATGTACACAGGGCGTTCAACACTGTAGCAGACACACTCTCAAAGAAGGCGCTGGATTGTTCTATGGGAAGACTTTAGTTTGAAGAATCTATAAATGATGATGTTGTTTATGAAGATATCTATCTTCTATTTTAAAGTTAGAGCAAACAAAGACCATCTGTTTTAGATGAAAATTATTTTTTGATAAGACAAGAATATTATATTTTGTAATTAGCATGAAGCTACTAGACTTAAGACAACATCAACATTTTTTGAATAGTTTATTTTCTATATAAACTACCAAGAATCTGTTATGTTTTCAAGATCATCAACTTTTTGATCTATATGTAATAAGAAGATTCACTTGATTCTTAATAGAATAACCATGAATTTTTTTTTTTTTCTTCCTTCTGCGTGAATATATATATTTTATTATCATTTCAACTAATTTATTAGAAAGCTTCATTTGATTTTCTTAGTTGAAAAACCTTCTTAAGTCAATGTGATAAGTCTTAGAAATAAATTTGTTATAAATTTAAAATGATATTTTTGATGATTTTGTCAAAGTCTTAGTAATTTGGAATCAACAATAATATCAATATACAATATTTTTTATAGTTTTGTGGATGTCTTAGTCATTTGGAATCAACAATAATATCAATATACAATATTTTTATAGTTTTGTGGAGACTTTATTATTAATATCACATTTTTCATAATTTTGTCGTGATAGAATACACCTACCCATGAATCCAATTCTTACATTTTTTAATTAATATTAAAATTTGAATTTTGAATGATTAATTTTAAATGATTAAGTATATGTATTAATTTATAATCTTTTTAATTAAAATATTATACATTTATATAGTTTTTATTAAAAAAAAAAAGATTAAATTAAATTGTTATTAAGATGTTTTTTTTTTATTTGTTTAATTTAAGTGTTTGTAGAGTTACCTTAGTTGTCCATTGTGTGTTTTTGGATTTAGAACGGCCTAAAAGAGATCACTTGGGTAAAAGAGGAAAATGAATTAGGTGCCGAGGTTAGGGGAATAGTTAATTAGCAGAGCCCAAGAATCACTAAGTGTTTCTCAATTTCTATTGGTTCTCTAATAGGGCGGGTAGACTAGTAGGGATCTCTAGTTAAAAATTTTAATTGGTTAAATAAAATCATGTGTTTAGTATTGGAAGAGTGTTGATAATGGAAAATTTTTTGGTTTGACCATGGTTTGTGTCAAAGATATACTCCTTCAATCTAGTATGAAAAGAGCGATCGGTTTGGTCAATATAGGAGGTGCCCCATGAGCAGGGGATTTCATAGACCCCTTGGTGGTTGAGGGGATTCATTTTTTCATTGAAAGAGGTAAATGAGTTTTTGATAGTTTTGGGAGGTTTAAATATGGTATTGACATTCTTTTTCCGAAGGATTTTGGAGATTTTATTGGTGGTACCTTTGATGAAAGGAAGAAAGGCTTGGGAGATGTTAGTCTGAGGGGTGGATTTGGGTATGGGATTATTTAATTTTTGGAGGGATTTAGATATTTGAAGGTTGGAATAGCCATTATTGGAGAGGGCATTCCTAAGGTGGGAATTTTCATGGTCAAAATGGCTATTATCAGAGATGCGACAAGTGCGGGTAAATAGGGTATTAAGGACTCCTAGTTTTTGAGAAAGGTGGTGATGAGAATTGGTGTGGAGGTAGTGGTCAATATGGGTTTTCTTTCTATAAACTTGGTGGGAAATGGAACCATCGAGCTTACGAGTGACTAATACATCAAGAAAGGGAAAAATTATATTACTCTCATTTTCCATAGTAAATTAGATGTATTTGGAAAGATTGTTGAAATGTTTAAAGAAGGTTTCAAGATTTTTAGGTCTGTGGGGCCAAACGACGGAGGTGTCATCTACAAACCTTTTATTGATATTTTACTTATACATCTAGCAGTCACGGTTCTTATTTATTATTACAATCATTTAGCAGCATATATAACATCACTAAAAGAGAGACAATCACATAAACAAGGGAGACAAAAAGATTATCCTGGGAAACCCTCTAGGGGGAGAAAACCCAACAAACTTCCTCAATATAGATTAGCCAACCAAGAACAATGCTTCTCTCCAAGAGAGAACTAACAAGGTAGAAGATCCTCCTCTACTCCTACATTAGGGAAGAGTAGCGCACCACTTAACCAAGAGATACCAAGAGATAGACCAAAACCCTCCTTGACGTCACCCCTAGTTGCAACAACTTCTCCTCCAAGACTTGCACACTTTTCCTCTTGTTGCAGAGTTCATGAATGAGTGAACAAGTGAGGTGCTAGCCCTCCTTATAAATAGTAGTATGGCCTCCCTAAATTAGGGTCTGGGCCGACTTGTCAATTTACCCTCTTAAATTACATTTAATTGTCAAGGCATAATAGGGCCAACTTTTACAAAGGCGCAATAGGGTTGTCTTAATAAATATAATATCATAACATTCTTTAGGGTTTGTCTTGGTCAAGGACAATAAGGATATCTTCCGAAGATACTCAATCTTCAACACTCCCTCTTATCAAGGAAGGTATTCTTCTTGTCACAGTCAACATCACTGCTTTTGCGCTTCTGCATACTTGGTCATTATCTTGTTGTCAACCACAGATCTATATATCATAGGAAGTTTTTGCACTCTCACTGGAATAACGTACCATCCTGCATTGGGGTTACCAACCTGCATTGGGGTAGCGTACTAGCCTATGTTGGGGTTACCAACCTGCACTGGGTAGCGTACCAGCCTGTGTTGGGGTTACCAACCTGCGCTAGGGTAGTGTACCAACCTACATTGGGGTTACCAACCTGCGTCGGGGTAGCGTACCATCCTCCGTTGGGGTTACCAACCTTCTTTGGGCTAGCGTACCCTCTGCTCTCAATTAAGTGTTAAAGAATATTATGTAACTGCAAATATATTAGGAAATTAAAATTAAAATGAAATAAAAGTTAAATGGAGTGATAGAAAATGAATTAATTAGAAGAAATATGATAATAATATATTTTTTAATTTTCTTAAGTTTGTATAATTATTTAATAGATTTAAGGCTAAAATGGATATATTCTTATATAATATAATCAATCATTGGGAAAATATAATTGATAACATTAAAACATACATTCAATTATTAATATGGAGAATAACCTAGATAGATATGATGATGATGGCTATTAATATTCATTGATACTAACTTTGTTTTATTGGACCTTTAAGAAAAAAGGTAAAGAATTACTTGGTTTGTTTAATAATTTTATTTTTGTGCTTGAAGAGTTTGAAGAGAAGCATTCATATAGCACCATAGTTTTTGATAAGTTAATTTTTTTTTGATAAGCATTCATATACAGTAAAATTGAGTTCTAATGTGAGTGTATACATGGCATTCGAAGAGATAACGATTTTCATCTTCAACAATCTTAATGTCACAAAGATGAAAAATTCTATCGATGCATGACATTTTAGGAATTGCCCAATGCCTTGCTTCACCATGGATATTGTGAGTGTTCATTACTATTTTAGCAATGCCGTTTTTTTCTCTTTACACTAGTTAAAATATAATTATACTTTCGATCTTATAGATTAGGTTTAATCAACTCCTTGTACTATTTTAATTTTCTCTTATCCTCTAATTATTTATTGTGTGCCACAACTTATCCTTAAATTATCGATGGCCTAGATGGACTGAGTACCTATCGACCACCAACCCCAATTAGTCAAAGCCTAGATTTTGAATATAATGCCTAAATTTAGTCAAAGCCTAGATTTTGAACAGAATTTGTCTCATTTATTGTTCAAGGAAGTTTCAAAGGATTTATTGCATGACAAAACCATTATCTTGAATGTGGTACAACAACCTTATACCTCTGTTTGCACCCAAAAAAGAGCCATGTATTTTATTTCCAAATACACAAGAATGTAGAGTTGGCACCTAGTTTTTCTCTCATTAGAAGGAGCACAAAGAAGCCCATTATTTCATGAATAATATTATTAGGCTTGGGGCATTAATTGATTTTCTCTTCTTCTCTCCTCTATAATGTCAGATCAACAAATTAGTGATCTTGGAAACTATGACTTTTCTTATTTTCTTATTTTCATATTTTCATAATTGATAGTCATATTTTCTTTCATATCTTATTCTACTTCTTTTCTTACTTGAAGTCATTTATTCTATTGCAATGCATTTGATTTCTTGATTTTAAGGAACATAGTGAAATTTTTGTTGTTTTTGTTTATTATCAAGGTTGTCTTCAAGTACATGTTCTTGTTTCTCAATGATATTTTGAAATAAGAAATCTTTATGGAGTTGAGAGATTGAATACTCTCATATATTATTTTCTTTATTTACCTTATTGTCTGATCTATTTATGTGTCTACCATTTACTAAGTCAGTGGTATGTTAACATTTTTGTTACATTTGAGTTATGTGTTTATTTTGAACCCTTGAACCAACTTTCAACCATTTTCTAAAAATCTATTCATAAAACCCTTTACAAAATACCATTGCAATAACTTGATGATGCCCTAGCTTGCCCTCTCACAATCAAGTGAAACTTTAGGGACTAACAGGTACAACTGTGAATGTCACCGATTTTCACATTCATGACATGTTGTTATGCCATCTGGTCCATCTCTGTATTCCTGCAAGCGAGCATGCAAAGCTAATTTGGGAATCCCACTACAATCAGGTGGCATGACATTTTGGCATGGAGAAAACTGTGGCCATTCTCCAGAAACATTTTTATTGGCCAAAACTTTGACAAGATGTCATCAAGTATATCATATCTTGCACTACCTATGCCATTGCCAAGCCAAGCATCAAGAAGCAAGGCTTATACACCCCTCTTCCTACCCTCGAGAAGCCTTGGGAATGCATATCGATGGATTACATGTTTGTCCTTCCATCCATCAAGAAAGGAAATGATTGTGTATGTGTGGTCATTGATCGGTTTTCAAAGATGGCCATCCTCACCGCCTGCAAGAAGAACATCATATCAGAAAATACTACCAAACTCTTCTTTGAACGAGTGTGGGTCCATTTTGAGATACCACAGACAATCATCTCCGACCGGGACAAAAGGTTCCTCAACACATTTTGGTCAAGTATCCGGTCACTGTTGGACACCAAGCTCACTAAATCCACCGCTTTCCACTCCCAAAAATACGTCCAAACAGAGGTGGCCAATCAGATGATTGTGCATATCCTGCACATGTACAAATCTAAGCATATGCGTACATGGGATGAGAGTATCCCCTATTTTTCAACACAGTTACAACATAGCTCTCCATAGCTCCACCAACCATAACCCATTTCAGGTGGGACTAAGATTCCAACCCTTGGGTCCCATTAATGTTGCACTACCTCTGGCAACCACACAGAATTTTTTTTCCCATGTTCAGTTTGAGACCGACAAAGCCACCAGATTCATTGAGCGGATTCAACACATTATCTAACAGGTCCAATATATTTTTTCGAAAGCCAATGTGAAGTATAAGTAGTGCCATGATCAACACAGGGTACGACATCAGTTTTAGGTTGGATACAAGGTCTGGTTACACTTGCAGAAGGAGCATCTTTCAGGGCCCCATCAGAGGCTCCTCCCACTTCGCTATGGGCCTTACACCATCACCAAGGTTGTGGGTAGCAATGATTTTGAGCTCAACACTCCACCATTCCTTGGCTTTCACCCAATGTTCAATGTGGACCTCCTTTGACCATATTTTCCACCATTATTGGACACCTCGGAGATCACAGAACCACTGACACCAATAGAGATCAACCCTGACTACATGGAACATGCATGTACTGATCAAATAGTGGACACACAAGCCAAGGAAACTCACCAGTAGAGGATCCAACTTTATTGGGTTGTCAAGGCAAGGAAGCTCCTACAACAAGGAAAGTGGCTCACCCGGGGCCAAATCCAACAGAAGTTTCCTCACCTGATGGGGGAACTCAACACAATGGAGACCATTGTTTTTTAAGGGGAGAGGATTGATCCAGGGGGATATTGGTGGCCAACCACCTATTCCAACTGGTTCCTCTTGTCATTTTTTAGTTCAACACATTCTTTTGTACTTCTTTGTAATTGTGGGTTCTACACTTCTGGGTCTGTCTGAATCCCTACACATCTTCCAAGTGGATAATGGTAGCCTCTCACCTAATCCAACTGGCTTATTTTGTATGTTTTCATGTCAACACATCCTGTTGTACTTCCAGGGATGTTTTGGAGCCATAAACAATGTTTTTTGGCTCGCCACAGTCAAAATTTCGATAGAGTCAAAGTTTGATGACATAATGTGTAGTTCTCTAAAATACCTTTCCAACGAGCTATCACACGCCTAAAACAGAGGTCGTATGAAAAAGTTACGACCCTTAAGTTGAGGTACCAACTTACCCATAGGGGCCCACATGAATTTTGGCATTTCACCTCCTAGGGTTAGGTTTTTAGACGTATAGGGTTTTGGAATCCATTAGTAATATTAAAAAGGCTTCTAGAGCCTCATTGTAATGATTCTTCTCAGACGGATGCACATAGCAGCCACATCTCTTCTAAGAGATAACTACCATCATTTGAGCAAGTGTTTCAGTTTTGCAGTTTTATAGTTTCATCCTATTTCATTTATTCAATAGAAGATAATGTTCATTGGATATATGTGTTGTTCTTCATATCTCTGTGATTATTGTATTCAATATGTTAATAAATTCATTCCACTCCTAAATCTGGATCAGTCGAAATGACACTATCGTGAATTCATAATGTCCATACCTTGTTCATTCATGATAGTCGAAATGACACTATCGTGAATTCACGATAGTGGAAATGGCACTATCATGAATTCATAATGTCCATACCTTGTTTTGAATGTTGTCTTGCTAATATATTCTTCCTTTATCCTCACTTGATGATATCCTAATTTCAAATCAATATTGGAAAATATTCTTCCACATTTCAACTGATCAAATAAATCATCAATCCTTCACAAGGGATATTTGTTCTTTATAGTGACCTTATTCAATTATCTAAAATTAATACACAACCTTAAGTTTCCATATTTCTTCTTCACAAAAATAATTGGGGCTCCCCAAGGTAACACACTTGGGCGTATATACCTCTTATTCAAAAGTTCTTCTAGTTGCCTCTGTGACTCTTTCAATTCTGGTGTGCCCATTCTGTAAGGCGTCTTGGACACTGGGGAAACACCTGGCACCAAATCAACGGAGAAGTCAATGTCCCTCTTTGGTGGAAATCCTATAATCTCCTCAAAAAGATTTTTAAAAATTCTCAAGACCGGATGGCCTTCAATACTTGCCACTTTATCTCCACCAAACTCTTCTATATTGGATACACAAATTTGAAATTCTTTCCTGAAACTCTTTTTTAGCTGCATGGATGAAATTTATCTAACAACTACAACTCCTGGAATGCCTTCAATTTTTCCTTATTTCCCTTTCTCATCAAGACAAGTTATTGTCTTGTTGTAATAATCTAGGACAACATGGTGTTTTTCCAACCAATCCATGTCATTTGGGAAGTCACATGAACCCAAAGGTATAATGTTCACATCTACCTTTGTATTGATTCCATTCATGTCTATTAGACAATATTTAACCAACACATTGATCTTCCTTTTAGCCCCTGTGGCCAACTGAACTAACTAAAATTTATTATGCTTACTCCTTTGCAAGTGAAATATTTCAATAATGTTAGAGTTTATGTAACTATGGCTAGCTACATAATCAATTAAAATTTCTATGGGATGGTTATTAATCTTACCTTCCACTTGAATCATGGGAGATTGATACTCTGCTTGCTTGTTGTCCAAGGTCGCATAAATCTTTGGCATGCTTCCTCCCATATCTTGCATTGTTTCATCCTCCTGATTTTTTTGGACAATCCTCATTCTTTTTCTCGTCTTTGTGAGGGAAGTCCCTATACAAGTGATCCCCCTCACATTCCTAACATTGTACAAACTCTTTCCTTGGCCTTTTCCCAAAATAAACTGTTGTCTTTTGTTCATTTTGGGTTGATTGGCCTTCATGATTTGTTGGAGAGTTGTTCTTGAAAATGGGTGGCTTAAAACATTTTTTCCTTTACTCCCTCTTTCCTTTCATCTTGTCATTCCAAATATTTTGAAAGAATGGCCTCCCTCTACTTTTCCCATAGAGATGATTTTCTCTCTTTATGGCTTCTTCAAAGGTATTGGGGTTGTCATATTGTATCTTGTCACTGTAGAAGGAAGGTAGCCCACTAAGAAACCTTTGGATTTTGAATTTTTCATCTTTTATGAAGTCAATATATTTCAAAAATTCAAAGAACCTCTTCTCATACTCATCCACTGTCATGCTTCCCAATTTGAGTTCAAAGAACTCTTTCATCTTCATCTCATAGTAATTCTCATACAAATATTTATCTTGTAAATGTCCTTTGCAATTCCTCCATGAGACCCTCTTCTCATCAAGATGCTTGGCTTGCTTAAGTTGATCTCACCCCATGGTTCTCTTTCCCTGCAAGTGGTAGTTTTCAATTCTTGTTTCTACCCTGGAGGGGTAATCATGCAGTTGGAAATATTTCTTCATTTCCAACAACCATGCCTCAATCTCTTCTCCCTTCCTATTCTCACCATTGAAAGTTGGTGGCTTGATATTTTTGAATTCACCTTGCAAGATGTCTCCTTCAGACCTTATCCCATGCCTCCTAATAGGGGACACACTTGGGATTTTCCCTAGCCTTAAACTAGCATGCAATCTCCTAGTGGATTTCTTTGGGGAAGGATGGTCTCTGCTCCTAATCCTTGATTGCCTATAATTCCCATGCCCATCCCTTTTGTGATGAGATTTGGATGTTGTCACTTGTCTAGGACTAGCTTCTAGTTTTGTGCAAGCGTATTTTTTGGCTTGATTTTACAACATGTTCAAGCTCCGAAGTATCTTTGCCCGAGCCTTCATGATCCTTTCATTATCAACTCTATAAATCTGCACTTCTCTATTCAATCTTCTCATAGTTACATGTTCTTTCCTATCTCTTCTTCCATTGTAATCGGTGTCAACATTCTCCATGCTAACATGGAGACCTATGAATTCTTCCTCATGACTGTAGGACCCTTGGGAATCTTCCATTGTTGTGGTTATCATGTAGAAACCAACTTCTTTCTATGAATCTATAATTCTATAGAAAATGTGCATATAAACAATTTTTGTTAGGTGAAAATAAATACATACACAATTTGGAAAATAATTCATAAATTTTCTTATGCCTTTTAGTGCCACCAATCATCTTCTTTTGGTTTGACTGCAACATTTACTGCTTAAATTAATTGTGTAGGTTAATAGATGGATTATACTCCAATTCCTTTCCATCGACTATTTATTTTCCTAAATTTGAGCTTTGAGCAGAAAGTTATGGTCTTCAGAAGTTTTGACCATTTTTCCTTTTTTCAACTCTACATGCTACATGTGTCCTTTTTATTTCCCATCACATTTTTAGATACCCATAACTCAAATATGGATCCATGGCTAACTTCTACATTCCATGAGATTTGCACAGACTACTCATAGGCCCCAAAGTGACTCATGAGCTAGGAGTTGTGCCTTTTAAAAGAAATCTAGTACTAAATTTTACCCTTGACTATTTTGGTTGTAACTCCCTCATACAAGCTCTGTTTGGTAAACAATTTAGCTTGTTGGAAATCTCTCTTTGATATCTATCATTTTATAAGTAGAAACTATGTGTCATGGACAAAAAATTTCATGGAATTTGTATTTTCTAAAAAAAATTGTTAGGCCCTCAAAATTCTCTGCAAGATGAAGAACTTCAAAAACTGGATTTTTCATGGAAAAATTCACTAAATTATTGTTGTATCATTCTTTAGATCCAAAAAAAATTAGGATTAATCCTAATTGTTGTTCTTATTGGCCTTGTCAACGTGTGGCTAGACCTCTACAGGCTTTTTGGAACTCTTCTTCAGAATATTTCCTATCAGAAAATTTAAATTACTGGTTACATGAATTTCCCAAAATCTGTAGTCTGAAACACTGTTGGACTCTTCCTCTTGGAAACCCTCCATCAGAAACACAACTTTACATGCTCCTTGAATTTTCCAACTCCGAATTTCGATGCCCTATAGAGCTTTCTTTGTTGGACTTCACCCATTGAAAACCCTCTGTCAGAAACAAAATTTTCCATGCTTCTTGACCTTTCCAAAGTTTCCTTTACAATATATCTAATGGTTGAAACTTCTCACATCCAATGGTCTATATATTTTCGAAAGGTATCAACTGCTCAACCTTTAATTTGGTTGGAATTATTTTCTTTAGGACGCAAAACACACCCAAACCTTCTGAACGAGCTCTCCCAAAATATATTTTTTGAAAGAACAACTTCATGAGATCTAATGGCTAAGAATGACCCCAATTGATCTAACTACCCTTGCTCTTTTGGGCTTCTCTTCTTCAGAATTCAACTTGTGCCCTTCTTTAGGATATTTCTAAAACCCAACATCTAATGAACGGATAGGATTAACCCTCAATATGATGAATAGTCCTTGTTCATTCAGTTCACACCATCAAACTCCCTTCAGATTCACCCTTATGCCTTGCTTCAGGACTAAATCTCGATAGTTGATTCTCACGTTCGAATTAATTTGGGCCATCAATTTGCAAAACTTCACAGCCGCCATAAAATGCATGGGAATTCAGATTCCATGGTTGATTTTGACTCTGCATCATGCATATTAATGCCATCAATTTTCTTATTTGTCTACTTTGAAGCACTAAACTCAAAATCTACTCGTAATTTGGGGATTTCACTTATGTTCACCAATTTTCCCCCAATTCTCCACAGGATGAAATCCATAACCACAAGTATTTTCAATTTGTGTTGCCTCCTGGACCATACAAGCTTACTGTTGAATCTTGAGCTTTGATAAAATTTTGTAACATTCCCCAGCTTAACCAAGGAACATTACTACGCATAAATACACACAAAGCAAAATTTTCTTTTGCTAATCAAAATCCTGTAGCTTACCAACTATGATTTAAACACATATTGAACTAATTTTTGATACCCATAATTAAATGCATCTACATCACTCTAAATGACCATGAATGCCACTAATAACGCATTCACAACAACAATTAACCATTCAGATATACAAAGTTAAGAACACCAATTAAATTCACGGAAGAATTTAGCAAATAGATAAACAATTATCTGTTATAAAACATTTGTGCAACTAGCTTCTTTGGAAGGATGTTCCACCCAACCATAGACTTGTTGTTCCAATTCTCAACATCAAGTAACCCTTGAGCTGGGATAGGAATCCACAAAATAAGGGTGCCTCTCACAGTCCCTCAGAGCTCCACATCACACAACCCACTAGTTTTCTCCTAAAACTATCTCGAAATTCCTCCATCTCTCTTCCTCATAACCTGCCCAACCCGAGGAATGTACCCCTTCGCTTTTCTCAGTCCATCAGCCGTCTCATTCATTTATCAAGGTCTCTCTGGCTTAGGTAGCTAGGAATCTCTCTGCTGAGAACTCAAGGTAACTCACTGCTAGGAAAAACACCAACAGAAGCAACACCAAACACTTGTTGATATAGTGCAACTCACCCAGTAGTTCACTCTTTAGACATGACAACTTGGTTCTTCAATTTTCAGCTCCAAAATGCTCCAAAAACACTCCATAATTTGCCTAACCTTGTTGTTCCAACTCCCAAGCTCTTTTCCCCTCTTCTCTATTTGTTGTTCATGTAAAAATAGAATGTGTAAAACTTCCTGTTACTACCCATACAAATGTCATCTCCTTTCCCAAGATATTTTACTGCTTACTCTGTCCAATGTTGATTATACCTCATCCCCATGCTTTCCAATAACTATGGGATGTGACTCTCACACCCAACCTATGACATGTATTCAATGATTGAGCTCTCCTACACTCAGCTAGAAATAAAAGTTTTCCCCAAATGATAATAAAATTTAGAAAAGTGGGTTTGAATTAATACCCATAAATTATTTTCCTTTGGACCCCTCTTGGACACTCTCTAGGCATTCTCGCTCTCTTGTGGATTAATCATCTCCCATGTTTGTCCATATACTAGCAGCTCTAGTATTAAAATATATTTATTTACAATTTAGAAAATACATTTGGCATATTACATTACTTGTCCATAACCACATTTATATCTACATTATGCATTAATTAAACTGAGGATTATAATGGGGATGTGTTGCGTGTGCACAACAACCTCCCAATTTTGTTCTCTTATTATCTCTTTAAGACAAGAAAATGCCCCCCCTTCAATTTTTCTTCTTGGAACCCTTGCTCCCTCTCTTTCATGGAAGTGGCTAGGCCCAAGTCTCCCCCCCCCTCTTCCCGCCTTACCATTCCCAGTCTCTCTACGGATCACTTAGACTCGTCGATCCACACTTCAATGAGTTCCCTCTTCCTACATTGATACATAATGTACTGATGAATGCCTCCTTTATTCAACCTGCTCATTGGCATGTCAGTGATTTATTTTCCAATACATCAATCGTCTTCCTTCGAACTTGGCTAATGCGCGAGGGCACTTCCACTAAACCTCACGAACACACATCTTTATCACCGACGAAGTTCATGTGATCAACACCGATGCATCGGTAATGTTCACATGATTATCTTAGCTGCGTGCATGCATTTTATCGGCTAAATTCCTTCCACTTTCACCAAGGCATCACGTATCGACAATGCTCCTCCCTTTCGCTCTAATACATTGCATATCGACGAGGTTCATCTCTCCCCTGCTGATGCACTGCATGTTAACACGTTTCCCTCTTTTGTCACTGATGCGCCAACATAAGGACATCAACCTTTCATCGAAACTATGTGCATCAGTGATGATCTTCTTTCTCTCACCGATGATGACCTGGTAAGAAAGATACACCTTTGTTCTGAGACCTATCTCATCCTCCTCTAGCTCAGATCTTTCTTGCTGCGCTCGTCAATCAATCTCCTAACATTTCCAATGACTAATCTCTCCACGCCTAATTAGATAGTTGGTCACCAATTTCCTATCTCTTGTAATTTGCTGCGTGATCACATTCATAATTGAACCTGTCTATGTCACCAACATATTTAATCACACATGTCATACTAGCTTGTTTACTTTGCATTTCTTGATTTTATGACAAAATCTTGATTGTAAAAGTGTCTTCTAGCATCGGATGGGTTAACTGCAAATTGTGTTGGCTTTGAAATGCATCTCATAATAAATTTTTTCCTCTCAGCTCCTAAACAATACTAAGTGCTATGAACGCTAGTTGACTGTTTTGGAGGATTTATAAATTTGCCCTACCAACACAATTCCTGAGCTAAAATGGATGAAATAAGAACCTATATAGCACATATGAACATGATTAGATGAAATTTAGTTTGGGCAAAGAAGCAGCGAAAGAGGAACCAACAGTTTCATTAAAAAATGCCTTTGACCGTAATTTTTCGACGTCAGTCAAAATGAATTTTTCATCCCAAAACCAGGCTAAATGTTTGATTTTTGCCATTACGATTCCAACCCAACTCACATAATTAGAATCCAAGGCATCGAAGTGTTAAAATCATTGTTGGAGGATTTCTTTCCTAAATCAGCCTCATCAATTGTTACATCGACAATTTTTTTGCATGGCACGGTTAGTTTGATCGCTGGAAGTGCCTCTCTACATTCTTCACAGTTCAAAATATGGTACTCCAATCTGACTTCACACAAGCAAGGTATGAAGTTTTGAAGGTTCCTCCAATAATGTTAACATGCCGCATGAAATTGATTTAGTGCTCCAAAGTCATCGGAGGCCTTGGAAGGAAGAGCTCCGAATCCATCAGGGGGCTTGAGAGGAAGTGCTCCAAAGTCATCGGAGGTCTTGGAACGAAAAGCTCCTAATCCATCAGAGGTCTTGAGAGGAAGTGCTCTGAAGGCATCAAAACACTTAAAAGGAATTCTTGACAGGAACTTCGCCTCTGCTCATCGGCAAAGTTAAGGGGAAGTATGTTGATAAAGACCGACAAAGTTGAGACGAAGTATGCCAACGAATCAGAACATTTAACATGAAGAGCTCTGGTCACAAGACTCCTTTAGAAATCTCCCAAATAACCAAACTGGCCAATGATGACAGTTTTTGTAACCTCTCTGAAATCCACGATGGCCAATGAGAGTCGCCAAAATCATTGAAAGCTATTGAATCATAATTCAGTGGAATCGATGGTTTCCAAGTGATTATCATATTGTAAAAGGATGCAGAGAATTCGATGCCCAATTTATTGGGTGACACACTCAGACGTTGTTCCATTTACTCACAAAAATAAAAGACCATCGACCTCAGTCTCTCTATAAATCAACGCAACCAGCTAATGATCACATTAAATATGCGTATTTTAGGGTTTTCATCTTAAATCCATGAGGAGGGGAAAAGTATCATGATTTTAGGGTTTCCACTGATAAAGGATACCTCGTTTGGCTGGTCACCACCTGCGTTTGGAAACCAAACATATAATAACAATAGTCCGTTAGGCATGGCAGGGAGAATTCTTCACTTTGGCTCGTGTACGGTTCCAAACCTGGGATCTATAATACTTATTGGGGTAGCTCTCGAAGGAAGAACATGAATTAAAAACTATTACGCTATCAAATCTTAAGAGCCAGTAGAAGAAATGGAGAATCCCTGACTATTATTAATCAGATGCAAATGTACACTGAGAAACAACAATATAGATTGACAAACGTGTTAGTGAAATATGAGGTGAATCCTTTTGATGGTCGGGAGGCAAAGCCATACAAAAATGATCCAGAGGTCCTGGCAATGACCAATCTTGTAGCAGTGTACCAGCAGAACAAAATATCAGAGTTTGAAAAATTCTGGAGAGTAACAGGAGGGCGTCGATGTATGATCCTTGCTCTCGGTAGCTTAGAAAACTAAATATGTTATATCTTAGTGGAGCGAATATCATTAACGTTGGAATGCCCATCTTGAGAAGAAGAAAAGTTCCTGTAAGATGTAATTGATCATGGAGAAACACTTTTTGTTGAGAAGTCCCACTAAGAAGACATTAACAAAACTTGTTTTGAGCGACATGCCTGCTATATCATACAAGACAATAAAAATATTAACAAGAGTAGGACTGGAGATACTTAGATTCTGCATTCACAATTGTTTTGCTATCACGGGCACGTCTATTTCAACTCTTAAGGGATGGTCAGAAGAACTCTCCCGTGACTAGAAAATGGTTGTACTATTAAAACTGATCTCTATGTTCCAGCACTGTAACCCTGCTCATTTTTTATAAAATTAATACAGTGCTTAATCTCGTTTTATGACTAGCTTACATCCATGGTGTTGTTGGTGTTTTGTCATCATAATACAAGACCTCAAAATTTATGGTTTGATCTCCATACTCACTAGTTTAGGTTTTGCGACTTCGGCAGTACCAAGAAGTTTTGGATGATATTGTAAGATTTTACAAAGGGACCAAAAAATGGACAGAGATTAGATTGTTTGATGGGGATAATCAAGGGCCTTTATGTAGCTTGCACGCAGATTGGAACACAACACAGGGTAACTACTTCGACTTAGGGTTCCCAAAGAGCTCTTTATATTGAAATCACATGTTGTTCCTAACCTTGTCAAATTAGCCAAGTGCACAGGTAATGGAAGGAATTATTGTTTCGAGGATATTTAAGGAGTTTAGAGCTATAAGTGAAAAGAATTGAATCTACTATGTAAAACACCTATTTGTACTTTGTTGACATGTCTAAATGACATGTCAGCCAAGTAAGTGAGAACGCCATATGGTAGGTCTCAATTAGACCTACTATCGTTTGGTGTAGCGTTGAGTATATGGATCTCTTTACCGCTCAAAATTAAAAGAAAAAAAAAATGGGAAAGAAAATAGACTTTCTCCCAAAGAGTTCTAAATAATCCCAAGGCTAATCTAACTGAAAAAAAACTAATATGATTTAACTATTTCTAATCTATCCTGGGAGCAAAGCTAAAAGAATGAGTACAATGTAAGGTAATACCATTAGAACTAGAAAAAGTTCATATATTCAAGTGATAGATGAAAACAATAATGCTACAGATACATAGACAAATAGTTGTACAATACATCCATAACATAATTTATGTACCCACAAGGAAATATGTGACAACATGAGCAAAAAGTACAAAGTGCATAAATGCTTCATACAATAGAATCCTATCTAATCAGCAGAAGACAAATGCATAAAGAATAGTCTCATATAAACTCATCAAAGCCACAATTTCCAAAATACCTCCTACTCTTTATTAACTCAGAATTAATAGTATTGTCTTTCATTACAAAGGGAAAAATTCATTTTTTAAATTTAGCGAGTTCTCTTTTATAAAACAAGAGGGACTCTTAAGCTCTCATGGCTATTTATTTCGTTTTCTCCCAATTTCTTTTTACATTTCAAATTTCTTTCATATTTTCAAAAATGAATAAGCTGGGGTTACAAAAAGATGTTGGAGAGTCTCATGGGAAGTTATTTTCTCCCCCAGGTAGCTTATAAATGACATTCATTAAAAATGTTATTGACTTTGCAAAAAATTGTATCTTTCTTGTTGGGGTCATCTTCTGAATTTCTTGAGTTGTTTTGGGTGTTTCTGGCCTTGGCCTGATGAACAAGATCATTTTGGCTTCTCCTCCTATGTATCATATTTCCATTGAGCTATTGGTGGCTCAATTTAGTTGTTTGTAGCTTGAGATATAACTATTTGAAGTCTGCATAGCCGATTCTTCAACTAAATTCGGGTTCCATCTGTCATTTTCAGAGTATTTATGCTCTCAATCTTCCTACATTTGCAATGCCATATTGTTCTTCTCTTCTCCATATTTCTATCGAGTTGTCCTAGACATGATTTCATTGCCCGTACATTCAAATATGGTTGTTTGAAGTTTTTGTGGCCCTTTTTTCCCACAAATCTATGGTTTATAGTTTTCAATGTTTTTTCATGTCTT
>ML781965.1:590389-608337 GCA_009831015.1 Picea engelmannii | reverse complement strand
TTGAAAAACCCCCGATGGCTTGCTAGAGGTGAATCATGAACTGCGGTGAGGATCATCTTCTTGAGGCCTGTATCTGGCACCAAGTAGACTCTATCCTTGTAAAATATGACATCGTCAATGACTCTATATCGATCATCCTGTATCTACCCATCCATCACCTCACAAGCGAACTTGTTCTTAGAATTCCACTAACAGGTGGGATTTCCAATCTGCTGAAATCTCCATCAAAGAACATGTCGCAGGTCTCCTCGATAGTGCATCGACCACAATGTTCTTCTTCCCCTTGACATACTCTATGTCAAAGTCGAATGCCTGTACCTTCGTCCACCCATTTTTGTTGGCTCTCATTGAGGTCCTTCTGCTCAAGGAAATACTTCAAACTGTTGTGATCAGTCTTGCCCACGAATATGCTGCCCACCAAATATTGTCTGAACTTGGTCAAGGCATTCATGATTGCCAACTTTTCCTGGTCATAAATGGAGTACAACCTCTCAGGCTGACTAAGCTTCCAACTCTCGAATACAATGGGGTGTCCTCCCTGCATCAAAACTGCACCGATCCCTTCGCCGGATGTGTCACACTCTAGTACAAATGGCAAGGTGAAGTCTGGTAGTGACAACACTGGACAAGTGCCCATGATTTCCTTCATGTTAGCAAAGGCTTCTTGTGATTTATCAGTCCATATGAAGGCCCCATGCTTGGTAAGACCTGTCAGCGGTGCTCCAAGCTGAGAAAAATCCCAGATGAACCACCTGTAATAGTTGCACAACTCAAAGAAGCTCCTCAATTCTGTCACGTTCCTGGGCGTCGACCATTCCAGAATGGCCTCGATCTTCTCTTGGTCCACCTGTACCCCCTGTGCACTGATGATGTGGCCTAAGTAAAGAAACTCTATCATACCGAACTTGCATTTGGACTCTTTGGCATATAATGATTGTGCCTCCATGATACTCAATACCTCATCTAGGTGCCTCATATGCTCTTGCCATGACTGGCTATAGATCAAGATGTCGTCGAAGAAAACCAAGACTGATTTCCTTAACTGATCCCTGAATATATGGTTCATGCAAGACTGGAATGTAGCGGGTGCATTGGTTTGCCCAAATGGCATAACCAAGAACTCGAAGTGTCCAAAATGACATCGAAATGTCGTGTTCTCTATGTCCTACTCTCGGATGTTGATCTGATGATATCCAGAGCATAAATCATTTTTTGAGAAGAAAACTGCCCCATGTAGTTCATCCATCAACTCATCAATTCCTGGGATAGGGTATTGATTTTTGATGGTTTTCTTGTTCAAGGCTCGGTAATCAATGCACATCCTCATGGTGCCATCCTTCTTCAAAACTAAGACAACTGAAGAACCAAATGTGCTGCTGCTCGGTCTTATGTGTCCCATCACCAACAATTCCTCGATTGCCTTCTCTATCTCATCCTTGAACTTCCTAGGATGACGTTCGGGGGGGGGCGTGATCATAGCTTTGGCCCCCTCCTCCAACTCAATTGTGTGCTCAAACCCCGTGTCAGGTGGTCTCCCATGTGGAATTTCCTCAAAGACCTGTTGATGTCATCCCAATAAATTATTGATCTCTGTATGGTACTGTTGTCGACCTTCTAAATCCTTCCGAGTAGTGATCAAGCATTCTGCGACATATGCTACCTCCCCATGTTTGAATATCCTGTCCATCCTTTTGGCAGAAACTGTCCTAGGTGCTCCTGGCGACATACCTCTTAGAACAACCTTCTTCCCATCCTAATCGCTTAATCCCATTTCCAAGGTTTGGTAGTTGGTAGTGATTTTTCCCAAGGTAATCATCCACTGAACTCCTAACACCAAATCTGTGTCCGATAGGTCAACCACATAAAATGTGTCTATCACTGTGTAGTTTCCTAACTTCATCTCTAAGTTTGGAACTCTGTCTAGACACTCCACTGTGTGGCCATCTGCTACAGCAACATCAAACCCTTCAAACTCCTCTGTCTGAAGTGCTCGTCTCGATACTAGTGAAGCGTCAATGAAGTTTTGGGTGGCCCCACCATCTATCAGGGCGATTGCCCGTTGCCCCTGAATAATCCCTCTGATATGGAGGATATCATACCTGGGAACACCATAAAGGGTCACTATGACTCCTCCCTTTGCTGGTTTCCTCATGTTAGCTTGCTCTAGCGGTTGTGGGACTACTAGAGGATGGGTTCCTGCCGGTGTCAGTGGTCTATGGGGAGGCTGCTCCTCTGTTGGTGTTGACTCCTCTTCTGAACTAGTGGATCCACTGTCCTGCTCCTCCTTCTCACTGTCCACGTTGTCTACTGCTACCTCAATGTAATGAATCTCTCCCTTGCCCATGCACCTGTGGCCCGGGACCCAAGGATATCTGCAGCTGAAGCAAAGCTTCTTCATCATAAGCTCTCACCTAGTCTCATCATCCAACTTCACCTTGTCTTTCCATTCTCTCTGGAATGGCTTCCTGTCTCGATCCCTTTGGGGCACAAATGGTTTGTAGAAAGTTTTAGTCTTTGGCACTGAGTCTTCCAGATCTCGAGTGTGAAGGATGACATCCTACAAAGTGGGAGGCTTGTATGCCTTCACCCATCCTCTCAAAGGCTCTAAGAGTCCTTCTGTGAATAGCATGATCAGCCTGGGCTCTGAAATATCTATCACTGCCACAGATACTCGCTGAAACTCTTTGATGAACGCCTCTGATGTGCCAGTTTGTCTCAACTGGGCTAGATCCCTGAAGTGTATCTTGGAATCCTTCCTGTCAAACCTATCGATGAGCGTATCTGTAAACTCCCTATAGGAGGTGACGCAACTGTGATCCAATGTCACCAGTCCATGATACCACCACTCATGTGCCTCTTCCTCCAAGTGTAAGGTTGTGAAACTGATGGCCTCTGTCTCGGTCATTTGGTTGAGCTTGTAATACGTGTCTAGCTTCTGTACCCAAGCTCTGGTGGTGTATTTGGACGATCCTTCAAAAGAAGGGATGGTGAGTTTCCCAACTTTTCGGATGAAATCGAGGTTATTCCCCTGCTGCAGTTGTGGTCCTCCCCTCTGTGGCTCTCTGGGGCAGTTCCTGAGTCTGAGTCCATAGTACTTGACTAAGGTCATGTCCTGATGGAAGTCATCACCCAATGCTGCATACTCCCTCCTATACGCTGCAATGTTGTCTGAGAAGCTACGCCCTCACTCTGGATTAATGCGCCCTTGCTGCTGAACACTATGTAACTACTGCTGAAGAATGATGGAAGACCTGAATGATCTTCCCAGTGACTAGGGTGTGTGTCTCAACACCAAAATCAACCACTGGTGTCTTCCTCCTGGAATCCACTGAACTATCTCTCCTGAGATGTGCCTCTTCTCCTCAATGACAAGTCATAATCCGCATAATAATGAATTAGGTCGCTGACCCTTCCTTTATAGCTTTCTAAAACCCTAAATCATGTCAAAACCCTAATTCATTGTTGATTTCCAAAACCCTAAATCATTGTTGAAACCCTAATTCACTGTTGACTTCTATTTTTATCTCATAATGACTTAAAAGTGCTTTTATCCCTTTTTAGCTCAATGTCACTTTCCGAATATAACACTTGTGACTGGAGTGACCTCTAGTAACCATGTTTACCCCTCTTTGGCCTTGGCTATAGTTTAACGGGGCGATTTATACCATTAAGCCTCCTCTTTCGAGATTCTATTTTGAAAGGGACATTACAAGTTCCAAGATCCACATGTAAACCTAAGTCTCTCTCTGACCAACTTGTGAACAACTCATGTGTTCCCATCATGTGACTAGAAGCACCACTATCCAAGTACCATGCACTCCTTGAGTAGGTGTTGGTAGAGAGGCATGTGAACATTGATAATTCCTTCTAAATTTTTTTTTCAATCTCATATAGTTGCATCTCTACTGATGTTGTTATCTACATCTTCTCTTGCCTCTTCTTTTCTGGACATTGTGATGCATAGTGCCCAAACTTGTGGCACACGAAGCACTTGGTGTTACTCAAGTCCTTATTTCAAGACTGTGAGGTTGACTCCTTACTATTACCCTGCTTTGCAAAACCCTTTCGTTTTCCCTTCCTTGTCTTACTGACAAGGGCTAGGTTCTCCTCCTCTTCATCTTCCTACTTGTCAATCTTAGACTCCTCTCGAGCCTCTTCCTGGATTTGATCATCCCAAAGTCTTTGCCAATTTGGAATATTTTCCCAAGCACAAACTCCTTTGAAAAATGGTTCCCAAGACTTGGCAAGACCATTCAATGCAACATTCACGAGCTCTACATCCTTAGTTTTCTCCCATATGGTTGCAAGTTGATCACATACATGTGTGATCCTCATGAGATAACTGTCAACATTATCTGATCTAGACATCTGAACCGGTCTGATTTTATTCCTTAAGACCATCTTCGTATTCATGTTCTTTCTCTAGAATAAACTTGCCAGGGCATCAAACATCTCTTTGGTTGTCTTCTTCTCGTTTAGGTGAGGGATTAGATGATCCTTCACTAAATCTAGGAGGACCCTTTTTGCTTTGATCTCCTTCTTGTTGTGGGCATCTAAAGCTGTCGGATTTATCGATGGAGTAACTTCTTTATCCACTAACTCCCAAAGGTCATACTCATTCAACACCAAAGTCACTCTTGCTTTCCAATATAGGAAGTTGGATGCTCCATCCAATCTACCTTCAACTCTCAACAATGTTTCTGCCATCTCTAAGACCAGATAAACTGCCCTGAAAATAACCTGCTACTTAAAAACTTCCCTTGTACTGATCTATACGGCCTATACGCGATTGTCAACACTGCAAAGCACATATATATATGATTCAACACATTGCAAATTGTGTATGTACGTGATTCAATCCATTAAAAAAAAATTATCTATGCGGTTGTTTCTTCTGTGAATCGCATATGCCTTCGTACACCTGCAAAAACCTAGCTCCGCCTCAATATGACTATTTCCATGAAAATCCGTCCTTTGATTTCCTTCTACCAGTTATGAATATTCTATGGATTTGAGAGTCGACTTCCCTTCAGAGCACCTACTCTTATACCATGTTGAAATTTCTCCTACTCAACACTCGACAATTATCTCAAAACAAAATCACTTAATCTACTAAAGGAACAACTGAGTAGTCAACTAAACATGCAGTGAAAGCATAAATAAGGAAACCAAATCAAACACATAAGAACACCAAAGTTTTCAGGTATAAACCCTTGGAAAATCATTTGAGCGAAAACCAATGCCGAGAATGATTTTATTATGCTAGAATCAGGGCTCCCGTAACAAGGATAATGGCCCACTGAGAGAAATAAAACTGCAGACTAATCTGACAAGGTCTGATATGTTGTACGACTAGTTCTGGCACACTTTTTTAGGAATATGCAATTTTCCTTCTTATGAATCGTGTATATACGCGATTCGCCTCAATGTGAACCATGTATCCTTACAAAAAACTTGTACGACAAGTTTTATATGATCTGACACTCTCCCATGGATTTCTTAGACTGAAACCCACCTACATAAGACTCTATTCTCTCTTCTCCTTGACCTGATCTCTAGATAGAAGTCTTTCTCCTTCCCTATCCAAGATCTCCTTGAATCTGTCAAGGGTCAAGTGTAAGCAAAAATCCTTCTTTGTTATCTTTGTGTGAATGTGTCTCCTCCTTCACCCTAGCCTTGCTTTTATAATCATGAGTTATAATATTTTTCTAATCTCAAAAGTAATCCATGTTTGAGATTACTTCTCACACTCACTTGAGATTTATATTACATGTTGCATGCCAAGTACTTTTAGCATTTTTCTTAGATAACTTAATTAACTAATTACATAATTAATTAAAAAGCAATTTACTTTAACAATTCCTTTAATTAAAGTAAATTCAAGAGTAGAACGCTTTGGACAATTTCCACACGTCTAGACGCATAGACCTTTGTGGAAATACCTATCCGATGCTACCACTAACATAAAAAAAAACAACTCAACAGGGAGGAAGTTGAGCAAGGTTTTTTCCAATGAGAAATATGCCAACTTCTTTGAGCGTCTGAGATTCAATGCTATGGGTAGGGGAGGTGTTAAAATATTCTATGTTCTCATTTAAGTATAAACAATATCACAATATTTTCACCCAACATAGGCATGCAGCCACCCCCGAGCACCTTAACCTTTGACAAATATAATGATTCTAGAAGCAACACTAGACCCAATAGATAACCAACAAAGAGCGCACCTTTCTCCAAAGATAGCACACCAAGCAGAAAGTCCCAAACCAAAGACCAAAAACTAGTTCCCAATTGCAGTCGTTGCAATTGCACTCCTCCTCTAGACTTGCGCACCACTTATCTTGAGTGAGATAGTGTATACAAATGAACTTAAGCAACCTCTATTTATAGTGTTCCTTGTCAATTGTCTAGGTCGAATTCTCCTTTTGGAGGGTAATACTTTAATATTATTTATTCTACTGAGTCGACTTGTCTTCTAGGGTTCTCACACATCTGTTTAGGATTTCTCTAGCTTCCGGAATACTCTATTCTAGTCATAGGTTACACATGGAGGTTGATACCTCCTTCTACTACCATAATATCAATACTCCCTCCTAGCTATGGAGGTATTAACTGTAATGGTCTCAAACATATCCATCCATTTCACATGGTATGGGAAAGGCTCACATAGTCTTGCAGACCATTCTATAGGTAGCATCATCATCACTATCCATCTAGCTAGAAATCACCTTTAAAATTACTGGTAATCTCCATGGCAATCATGTAGTGGCACATAGTTTACTACAATTACATCTAATAGATCACAACAATGTCGATCCATAATAGCACACAACTGTTATACAAAGTTGCAAAACCACTCCTAGTAGCGCACAACTACTATCTAGTGACACACAATCATTACCAGTGAAACACATCCACCACAGAAGTACATAGCTATTGTCCAGAGACATACAGTCTCCACTTCAATCAACTAATAGCTACACAAGCTATCACCATGCAGTACAACAGTATCCTAGCATCAAATCATATCATCGTCTGCATCATCTCTCGAGGCCATACTCCATTTGAGTAATTGGGCATGATGTTGAATAAGTCATGTGCTAGACTCAACGCACTCAACATAGTGTCTCACATAAGTCACTCACTCAACAGAGTGATACATGGACCATTATTCTAATCTGGACATACGTCCTAGAAGAATGATTGTCCCAAGCGATGTTGAATTCCCTACAATGGGCTACAAGGACCATTCTTCTAATTCAGAGATACATCCTAGATGAATGCCAGTCCTCCCAAATGATGAAAGCCATGCCATGGGCTACATAGACCATTCCTACAGGAATGTCAGTCCCAGAGTATTTTCTGATCGGGTCACCATATGTACCATAGATATTAATCTCTACCCATATGTGCCATGTATCAACCACCCTAATCAAGACGACATGTCCTTAGGGAGAGAACGGTTCAACATGATTGGGCCCTTAACTGTGCCTCTGGAGAATATCATTCCTGGACCATTTTCCTAACTGGGCCACAATATGTACCTTAGGAAAATACCATTCCATGATACGTCAACAATCTATCAACCTAGACCATTCTCCATAGGGAGAATGTTTGTCCACTAGCAATCTATTCTACCTGGACCATTCTCCACCTGGAGAATGTATGTCCACTAGCACACTGACTATCCATGATGCCATATATCAACACTCCATCCCAACCAAGGAATTCATCCCCTCCCTTTCAACGAAGGGAGCAATCTCCATGAGTCCCAACTTGTCCCTCAAGTATGCAAACTTTATCTTGGATAAAGGATTTGTCAAAATATCAGTTGTCTGCTCATTGGTGGAGATGTATTAGAGAATCACTTCTCCCCTCTAAAATTTATCATAGATAAAATAATACTTGATCTCATGGAACACGACGTTCTTTGAAAGCTTCACATAGCTCTGATTATCACAATATATCACGGTCGTATCCTACACCTGATCAAATAGTCTATAAACCAACATACGGAGCCCTGCTGCTTTTGTACAAGCATCACAAGTTGCAATATACTCTGCTTCTGTAGTGTTGAGTGCAACGAACTTCTATTTCTTGCTAGCCAATGATATTATAGCAGAGCCCAAACTAAAACATACCAGAAGTACTCTTTTTGTCATCTGCACTCCCTACCCAATCTGAAGTAGTAAATCCATGTAGTTGTACATCACTGTTTGAGGTATATCTCAAACCCTAATTTAGTGTTACACAAATATATCTCAAAATGTGCTTTGCATCTATCCAATGTTCATGTCTAGGTTCCACCTAGAATTGGCTCAACGTGTTCACAACAAAGCAAATGTCCGGTCGAGTATTAACCAAATGCACCAATGAGTCAATGAACTGCCGGTATAGGTACGAGTCTATTGGATCAAAATCAGATTCTCTCAACTTCTTCAGATATGTCACCATGGGAGTTTCCATGGATTTGCAATCCATCATCCCATACTTCTGAAGCATCTTTACAACATACTTCCCTTGACCCAGGAATATTTCACCACACTTCTGCCATACTTCTGGTCCCAAATAATAATGCATGAGACCAAGATCCTTCATATCGAATTCAGAGGCTAACTCCCTCTTACATTGAATAATGAGAGGCTCTGCACCTATTAGAAAAAATCATCAACATATAGTAGAAGGATCACAGGTGCATCATTCACAACGTTGTAATAAAGGTTTCGTTCAACATAGCTCTTGGAAAATCCAAGTCTCGTCAAGTAACTGTCAATTCATACACACCAAGCTCTTGGAGCTTGCTTGAGTCCATACAAGGATTTCTTTAATATGCATACATGGGTTTCTCTTGGGTGTACCTCAAAACCTTGAGGTTCCTCTATGTATACTTCCTTCTCAATTACTCTATTGAGAAAAGTGGTCTTTACATCCATCTGATGTAAAATCCAACCCATGGATGTTGTAAGAGATATTATGGCTCTAATAAAGGTATATTTGGCAACTGGAGAAAATGTCTCATCATATTCTTCTCCCTCTTGCTAGGAGAACCCTCTAGCCACGAATCTTGCTTTTTATTTATCGATACTCCCATCTACTACATGATTTATCTTGTAAACCCATTTTGAAGTTACTACGGACTTTCCTTCGGGTCTAGGCACAATTTCCTATAGATCAATTTTCATGATGGATTGATATTTTTCCATCACAACTTCCTTGCATTATTTCTTGTTTGTCAGGTTTTCTTTTCACTTTAGTTTTGAATTATTGGAATTTTCTAAATACTTCATCCTTTGTCTTCGATAAGTAGTTTTAGTTTTTTTGTGATAAGTCATGGATGAATGTTACATAGTAGAGAGATATTCTTAGATATTTCACCAGCATCAAACCACATACATATGAGTGTATCGGACTTAAGATCTCCTTGGATATGTTCTCACTTCTTGGGAATGGCTTCTTAATATTCTTCACAAGTGCACATCCTCTGCAAACACCTTTGTGTATTGAATGTAGTTCTGGTATGCCTACAACCATATTTTTTAGATATGGAAATGCTTAATAATGAAGGTGAGCATACCTTCTATGCCATAACTCACTAGGATCGAGTTCATCATGTACAATAGCTCAAGCATTATGACCTAGGAGTTTATACAATCTTCCTTCACGAATCTTAATAAATCTAGCATCTTCTATTTTGAATCTTTAGACCATACAAAAATATTTCCATCGACAAAGGCTATTCTATCTCCTTTGTCTTCCAAGAAATAAATAGATAATAAATTATTTTTCAAACCAGGAACATATAAAACATTGCTAAGATGAATATTGTTACCTGATTCCAATTTGTAGAGGTTTTCCCAATTCCCTTGACTGCATAAGAGTTCTTGTCTCCAAGTTCCACTCTATGAGAGATTTTCTTTCATTCATGCTTGAGAATTTTTACGGTCACTTGTCATATGTCTGGAAGCTCCATTATCGATTAGTATAAGAATTATGTTTCTTCATGCTTGGCTTTCTTTGAAGGTACTTCATCATTAACAATTGATGCATGGTTTTCTTCCTTTCTTTTCTTTGTTAGTTTAGGACAATCCCTTTTGTAGTGGCCATATTCATGGCATCCAAAACATTGTACCTTTGACATATCTTTCTTATGATTGGATTTATTTCTTAAACCAAATCTTTTCTTACCTTCATGTTTCTTGAACTTTGTTGCATAGGCTTGAGCGTCCTATTCCTTTTGAGTTTATCCTTGTCTCTTCTTGTGTGCAACAAGTCCAAAGTTCTTCAAGTGTAGGAAACTCCTTCCTTGTGTTCATGCTTGCAACAAATGCATCCCATAATCTAGAAAGACCATTAAGTGCTATAGTCACAAGTTTCTTTTCTGGAATAACTTCTTCAATGGCTTGTAGTTTATCTCTCAACTGAGAAATACTTAAAAATTATGAGGCTACAATGTCGTCCTTAGTCATGTTTGTGTCACAAAGCTCATTCTTCAAAATCATCACTTGTCCAATGTTTTTGACTACAAAAAGGTTAGTTGGGGCATCATACATCTTCTTGGATGAGTAAAGATTGGATATACAGGGTATCAAGTGATCTTTGAAGGATTCCACAATGATACTCATGGAATTGATGTCATTGTCCTTGAAATTTTCCATTGTGGCAACATTTTTACGTTCCTTCTCTTTTCCTTCTTCAAACTGTGGTTCCACGACCTTGCCCTTCACGATATCTAGAACTTTGTTCTTGGCAAGGATGAGGTCAATCCTTGTCTTCTATGCTCTAAAATTTGAAGCTCCTTCTAGCTTGTTCTCTGAATTCATGGAGTAAGTCACAATTACCTTTGAATTTGACTTTAACCAGTCAAACTTTGACTTTGACCAGGCAAACTTTGACTTTGACTTTGACCCAAAGATTCAACCTTGACATTTTTTCTAGCTAAAGGTATCAGGAGGTTTGCTAGGCTAAGGAACACTAGAATGTCGAAGAATTATGCCAAAAATTTTACTTGAAGTACCCAGAGAGTTAGGTTAGGGTTTACTGCAACTACAAATTGAAAAACCCTAGTTGCAGCTACAAATGGTGCCACAACGAGCTTGGCAAAGAATCACCACTCTACCTTCCAGCGGTTATACTATCCTAAAGGTCGCATGGGCCCATAACATGTTAAAATATTTGATGTGATCATTTAACCATAGACAATATCATAAAAATTGTCACCCAACTATAGGCACGCAGCCACCCCCAAGCACCTTAACCTTTGACAGATAGAGTGATTCTAGAAGCAAAACTAGACCCAAAAGATAACTAAGAGAGAGCACACCTTTCTCCAAATATAGCGCACCAAGCATAAATTCCCAAACCATAGAACAAAAACCAATTCCCAATTGCAGTCGTTGCAGCTGCACTCCTCCTCTAGACTTGCGCACCACTTATCTTGAGTGAGATAGTGTGTACAAATGAACTCAAGTGCCCTCTATTTATAATGTTCCTTTTCAACTGTTTAGGCCGACTTCTCCATTTGGAGGGTAATACTTTAATATTATTTATTCTACTGAGTTGACTTGTCTTCTAAGGTTCTCACACATTTGTTTAGGATTTCTCTAGCTTCTAAAATATTATATTCTAGTCAGAGGTTACACATGGAGGTTGATACCTCCCACAACTACCATAATATCAACGGGAGGGAAGTCCAAGGATGGGAAATCATAAGGGAGGTTAGGCTCTAAGTCTGCATGATTAGTCACCATTAGCTCATCAAATCGATGATGTTATAATCAATAATGCCAAAAGGGCTTGACGTAGTCCATCCTGAGGGAAAGAGTCCATAGTTACGATGTAAATGGGGATGGATGACGACTGGTATCTTCCATTATGAACTTGCTAAGAGCTTTAGTACAACAACCATAATTAGAGTTTAGGCCCAAAACCACCCTCATCCCTGTTGTAGGGGCTAGTTGGATCTACCGAATAGACTTGACAGTCGAATTCCAAAGTCGGATAGAGACGTTGGTCGAACAGACAGTTAGATTCGACCGACGAGGTAGTTAAGAACTGTAACCAACAAGTAACTATATGACATGTGTATGTGTGTGGCTATGTAATAGAGAGAAGAAGGTTGTTTTATCTATATAATAAAGTGCACTTGATGGTTCTCCCATTACTTGTGTAAGCTTCCATGTGTCTCTCCATGTGCTTATATATGATGCTATAACATATGTTGCTCTTTGTAAGGAACTACTAGTAACTTATCATACTTTCCATCAAACTACAAAATTGGTTGTGTTGTCAGTAGTTCTAAACTTGGGCATGTATAAAGTAAAAGGAACATAGATGTTAACTTTGGAAGACATACGTGAATGGTGGGAGCACAAAATTAATAATTATATAAAAAATTATGCAAGGAGGAATCAACTAACAATTGCAAAAGCGTGTACATGGTTCTTCTCAGAAACACACACACGATTCCTATAAGCTATTCTAGAATCATTGTTCCAATATCTTAACCAATCAGCTAATGCACAAACTCACTCCAGATGAAAAAATGATGCACAAAATAATAAACGGAGGAAGAACAAATCTGAATGAGCGGTTTGATAGAATCGTTCTAGATTACATTGAAGAACAAGCAATTGAAGGTAGAGAGTTAGTCAAAACTATAAAAAACAAATTCTATACCGACTTGCACAACGATGTCCTTTTCATCGTCCTGTCCTTACTTCCTAAATTATTGTTATACAAGGGAGTCAGGGACATTGTTGAATACCGACCCCTTTCGGCCAATCCTCATTCAAATTCAAATTGGAAAGAAAAACAAGAAGAATGCGAATAATTTCTTGAATTTAATTACAAAGACATAATGAAATCAACTAGAATGAGCAACACCACCGACCTCGAGTAAGTCAGGCCAACGATGGGGGGTTGGAAAATCCATGAGATGATATAAGTCGAGTCAAGTGCAACAAAGTTGAAAATGTATGAAATTGAAGGGAAGATAGTTGAATCGAGTGAGAAGTTTGCATGTTGAGCACAGACCTATAAAACTTCAACTGATATTAAAAAATGGGAGAGGGAAAAAAGTAAAAGGAGGCGAGAAGAGTTACAAAATGAAAGGGATCCCAAAAGTTCAGATAGGAGACCTATCTAGGCACAAGATTTCACTGGAGCAACCCTCAAGAACACCCCGATAGCTCCTGAGAGGAGTAAAAGATTTCAAGTGAGTATGGCAACCGATGGCGCCCAACAAGTCGATAATATGGAGATTGATGATTCAGGACCTGCAATTCGAACTTCCCCCTTAAGAATCCCTAACCCTTGCATTTCATACTTCCTCCATAAGAGATTTCATGTAGATACTCAATCCCCAAAAGTGTGGTGCCGAACTGATAAGACGATTAGATAAGAGACATGCTTCTAATTGAAGTGCAAGAGAACATTCAAAATCGACCAGAGCATATATTCCTCCACATAAGAGATCTCATGAATTTCTCCACCCTCCTAAATCTACTTCTTGAAGATTCTAAATCAACAGATAGTGAAAATGAATCGATGAAACCCTTGAGAGGATGGTTCATAGAATACATAAACAAGTGTTGTCAAACAAACGATATAATCCCAAGTGGAGAACAAACATAATTAGAAATATAATACACTCCTACTAAAGAACAACGATAGATTGTATTAGTCAAGTCGAATACTCGGATTTCGACTCCACAAAGTAAGACCACATTGACTTCCCAATCGACTTTAAATAAAAATCTTGCAATAGTTCCAGTTTTGAAAAATCGCAAGATAACCACAATGGGCCTAAAGCATAACCCCATTTATGAAGGTGATGAAGATCCCAAACGACATTGGTTAGTTTGTGAGAAATTTTGGTATGCATCTGATACTACTGACGAAATCAAATAAATGACACAATTTGGTGCTACACTTCGATTCGAGGCCCTCGCCCGGTTCATGAACTTCACAAATAATCAAGAACGATCGAAGGTAGAGATAAAACATAATTTTCTCACATTCCTTAAAACACAAGATATAAGCCACTTGGCTGGGAAAACATTGAAAGAGATCAAACAGAGTCCGGGAGAAACCATCCATGATTATGATAAAAGATTCAAAGATCTTTTAAGCCAAATTCCTTATGTAATTGGAAAAAGATTAATTGTACAATGGTATGTGGCATGATTGTTACAAAAATTTCAAGCACCATTACGCATGTATGACATCCAATTGTGCAAGGAAGCATTGAAAAAATCCCAGCACATAGAAATGGACGATGAAGGAGCATCGAATTCATCAATAATTGAAAAAATATTAGAAGTAAAACTCGTAGAAATTCAACAATCCATAAAAAATATGTTCATTTCATGGAATGAAATTTGGTGTACAATCTTCTCTAGTGAAGGATATACAAAAGACTACTGTAAATTCAACGATGCACTGGATCCAATAGTCCGATGTATTCAAATTGAAACATTCTGTGACATCTATGAAGATGTGACAAACCATGCAATAAGACACTACCCACATAATTAAAGGAACACTCGACCAAAGTGGTATCATATTTGTGAGGAAAACAATCATTCCACACAAGAATGTCGGTTAAACAGAAAAAATAGAATAAATATTCATTCGATGTATCATACGTAGACGACCGACCAAAATGTCGACCAAGGGAATGGAAATGGTTATAGAGGTTGAGGCTGTGGGGGTTATCAAGATCGAGGTGGATACTGAGGAGGATGAGGACAACTCGATAGAGGACATGGTCAAGGTTGTTGTTACTGCTTTAACTATTGGAAGGAAGACCGCATAAGTCTTGATTGCCCAATAAAGGACATAAATGATCTCAAGTTCTACAATATATGTGGAGTGGGGGAACACTCACTGGAAGATTGTCTAATTATATTAGAGAAAGTGATGAATAAGTGAAATGTGAACCTCTTGCATATAGTGCTTAAGCAAGACATTTTAAATTCCAAAAATTTCCATGTAGTAACACGATCAGGAGAGGGTGAAGACATCTACCCAGATCTGCAAGCCCGACAAAGGGGATGTCGAAATACATATCCCGACCTAGAGCATGAAGAAAGAATAATGCGGTAAACAATGAAGTTCTTCAAGAATATTGACCAAGACAAATCAAACGAAAACAAGGGAGGACCATTAAGTATTCTAGACACTTCCCTAGAGGAATTTCTCCAATTATTAAAAGATAAGTAGTTAGTCGGTTGCCTCATCGACTTACTGAGCATCCTAAGAGAATATAAAGAGGATCAAAGACTGGTTAAAAATATTCAATGGTTGTCTTAGGAAAGGTATACAAGTGACTTCGACTTGCAAGCTGACCTAGAAATTGACGGCCATGTGATAAAACAAGTCGTAGTCGACTTCGGTTCACAACTAAATATCCTCCCTAGAGAAATATGGGTTCGACTTGGAAAACCCCTCCTACATCCAACATTGAATTTCTTAAAGTTAGCAGATCAAAGTTTCATTGAAACAATTGTCACACTTATAAGTGTCATAACATCCATAATGGATATTCCAACAAGATTCAACTTTGAAGTGATTAATCTGGTCGATGTCATTCCCGCATATCTTGCATTGGTCACAAGACACAGGGTCAAAATATGAAGGCCACAATCTCACTTGAAAGGGACATAATTAAATTGAAAGGTAGCGGTAGGAAAATCATAATACCATTGGACCCAAAAAAAGGCAAACCTTGGGTTGAAACATGGGACGAAGACCGTGAAGCACGATGGTTGTATCAATTAATGAATGAACAAAAATACAACATCGAACCTAACAGTGAAGGAGAAATCTTAGTCAGATCATCGTTGTCAATAGGGCATAACTTAGACACATAACTTTATAATTGGCAAATGGAGAACTGTGAAGCTCAAGCTAAGGAGTGTTGTTTGATATAGGCAATCCCAATAAAGTGATAAAGAACATGCTTTTTAGTACAAGCATTCCCTATCGTGCTAGAGAAATATATAAAACAAACACCAACACTCATCTCAACTAACACACAAATGAGATCTCCCTTGCAGTTTAGTAAAAGAAATTCCTTGATGACACATGTCGAAAAAGTATCCAAATTGGTCGAAGAACAGGGGAGGGTGAAAATTTTAGTAGAATCCTTCATTAGCCAGGCAACCCGATGGTGGGAAACCCATGCACCACGACTGCAAATGTAGAATATGTTTACCTTGTACTTCGTAGAACGATTTGGTGGAAAGAAATTGTCAGCAAATGTCAACATCTTGACTTTCAAACATGGGTTCAACCCAGTCGCTCACATTCACCAATGTGAGAATGAGTAGAAGAGTAGGATATCGGGATGAAGGGGTATGGCCACACATGTTCCCAAATACTCTGGATGACATACCACATAAGTGGTATAAAATTGAAGAAGCATGTGGCCACACATTCAACTGGAATGAAATCAAAGAAAATTTCATCAGATATTTTGAATTCATCCCCGAGGACGCACATTTGCGAGAGGTTGCAAAAGAAATAAAAAAATTTCTCAAAAAAACAAATCTCGACGAAATACAAAAGAGAGGCAAAGCCAAAGTTGACATGGGATCGACTTCAACTTGTAACTTTGTGTCGGCACAGAGTCAAGACAATACAAAGACTCGTCAAATAGACATGGAAAACATAATTTTTACAGGGCAAAGTTTTCAATGGAAGATTAGTCATCCAGGAGTAAAGAGTCTTGTAAATACAATTTCTTTAGTGTCTAAGTAAGACAAGGAAGATACAGAAAAACCTGACTGCCACCCGAGTTATAATGAAGTTGTAAAAAGAGAATGACAACTAGATGAATCTAAAGCACCTGAGTGGATGGGCGCATAAATCAAATCTAAGGAGTTCGACATCTCAATATATGGTCGATCGAAAATGGTGAGAATAGGTGACTATTGGTCCAACAAACAAACCACAGAGATAGTCAACCTATTGCAAGAATATTAGGACGTTTTTGCACGTGATTGTAAATACTTGAAAAGACTAGTGCAAGAGATGGGGGGGATGAAAATTGACCTCATACCTGGGGCCAAGCCCATAAAAAAGAGACCATTCAAGTTGGCACACAAATATAATCCCATAGTCCAAAAATAAATAGAAGTAATGCTAGCCGTTGGCGTCATATATCATATTGACAAGTTAGAATGGGCCAATCCAATGGTTGTGCAACCTAAAAAGCACGACCCCAAGAAACTTAGAATATGTGTCAACTTCAAAGCGTTGAACAAGATTACAATAATTGATCTATTCCTGACACCGTTCACCAATGAAATCATTAATGAAGTCGTGAGACACAAATTCTACTCTTTCATATATGGCTTCTTGGGCTACAACCAAATACCTATTGAAAAACAAGATCAGAGGAAAGCAACATTTGTTTCCGAGTTCATGTCATTTTCATATAGAGTAATGCCATTCGGACTCAAGAATCCCTTGACAATATTTTCTCAAATATTGGTCAAAGCGTTTCAGGAATACATTTACAAAACAATGGTTGTGTACTTTGATTATTGGACCATTTGCAACTCGTTGAAAGATCACATCCAATGGTTACAAATGACGTTGTAAATATGCAGACAAATTCACTTATCTCTAAATTGTTGGGTATGTGTTATATTCATTGCAAAATTGATCCCATGTACTGTACACTGATATGGGAGTAAGAAAAAAAAATTGGTTCGATTTTGGTGGTTTTTTTTCCTCTTTTGCTTGGTGGTTTTTCGGCACATGGTTTTTGCCGATGGTTTTCAAATCCAGGTTAAGGAATTAGGGTTGTTGACTAATCTGGGTCAATGGATTAGGGGATTCAATACCGCGAGATTATATATGTATATTGTATTATAAACAATGAAGAAGATGATATATAGAAGATTGGAGGTGCAACTCTAAACATGTTGATGGTTTTTCCA
>ML781965.1:554263-569369 GCA_009831015.1 Picea engelmannii | reverse complement strand
ATGTCTAAGTTCACTATTAAGAGATGTATCTCTAGGAATTATATGGATATTCTAATTTAGAAAAGTTTAGTTTTTAGGTTTTAATTTTGGGATATTATATGAGTATTCTAATTTGCAAAAGCTTAGTTTTTAGGTTTTAATTTTGGGATACTATAACTTCGTATGGAAAGGGTGAAGGGTATAGTTTTTATGTTCTTTATACACGTTAAAATGTTAAAAAAGTTGTTAATTATGGTGAAAGCTATAAATTTTTATAATGTTTAATATTTTTAAGATCAAGTTTGATGAATTTCACCATTATCAAACATCTTAAAGTAAAGTTCAATTGGACAATAAAGGAGCCACAAACAAGTATGATAAGTGGGAAGTGTTTTCACAAGAGTGGTAAGGCTACTCAATGGGAAGTGTTTGCATAAGACTGATAAGGTCATTAAAATGATGGTGGGAAGTGTTTGCATACGATTAATAAGGTCATTAAAATGAGTGGGAAGGTAGGTTGAGTGGGAAGGTAGGTAGGCATCTTGTCTTACCATGTGTGAGATTTTCTTATGAGTGGTTTAATATTGTATTTATAAGTTTTTATGCACTTTAACTCCATTTTTTTTTTTTTTTTTTATTTATTAGGGGTTTGCCCCCTTTAGTTTCATAAAGGTAAATGTGGGTATTTCCTCCCCCTTGATTTAGATTATTTTGAGAATGTTATGAAGGTAAAAACATAACCAAGATATAACAATGAAATACACAAAAATATAGAAAAGAACATAAAAATACAGTGAAACTCAATTTTTGTTATTGAATAAGATAGAAAAGCATTGTAAAACACAAACTGAAAAAATGGGGTAGCTTATCTCTAAAAAGAAAGAGATGTTGGCTACGCTTCATTCACAAGAAGCTTTACATCACACTCCATTGCATGCTTAAAGGGTCTCCTTCACCTCAATTATATATGAGAGAGTGAGAGGAGAACAATTCCCATGATGCATGTGGGATGAATTGGACTAAGTTTATAAAATGCCATAGGCATGTAAAATACTATGACTTCCTGAGCGGTCACCCATCCCAATACTACTCTAGCACGAGCGCGCTTAACTGCGAAGTTCTAATGGGATATGGTGCATTAACACTATGTTGTAGGCATGTACATAAGACCATTACATGATGTATGTAATTAACAAATGAAGATGACATTACATTCCATTCCCCACCAAAAGGGTGAATGCCATGGTTTATCAAAACCACAAGCTCAAAATGGTGATTCAGTGGAATAGGTGGATGGCCATTGAGATCCATCTGGATCATTCCTCCCCCCTTAGGAAGCAATGGTCCCCATTGCATCAAGTTCCCTTGGTAAACGAGGAGACTTCTACTAAATCTGAAGTTTGGTGTGCTGCTTGCCTTGCTGAAGAAGCTATCATGCTTCGCTTGTTTGAAGGCTGTCATGAACCTGTTGTTGGAGGGTTGAATCCATTCAACCAATCTAGCGTCATGATCTACATGAGTGTGCGAGGACTCTGTTAGTGAAGATGCAACATGAAGAGTATGAAGGGTTTTTTTATAACCTTGCTTGACTGGGCAGTGTGGAGGCACCCCCATAGGTGCAACAAGAACATCTTGGTACTTTTCTACAATCTTGTTGATATGCTTCTGCTGGATAGAAAGGTCTTGAGCTAAGGGTGTAGTGGTTGCAGTGTCCTTCTGTTCACCTTCTGATTGGATTGTGAAGAGGCTAAACTTTGCAGTATGAGAGATTACTTTTTGGCACTGTTTTGGTGGGACAATAGTTGAAACTACCTCTGGTATCCTGTATAGCTGACCCCCTAGAGTAACAATGATGCTACGGGGTCGAGCCTCATAAATAACATGAATCCTCCACATATATATGGATGGCCTAATAGAACATCACATACTTCTTGTGGGGCAACATCACATAATACCTCATCCTTGAAGGGATTGATGTCGTAGGACATGCGACACTGCTGGATGACACAAAGATATTGACCCTGGCGAAGCCACCCGATGTTGTATGGCTGCAGGTGTGGTGTTGTTGGCAAATCCAACTGCTTGACAACCTCTACTAAGATGATGTTCTTTTGGCTTCCGCTATCAACAATAAAATGCAGCGGGGTCCCCTTCACCCACATCTGTGAATGGAAGAGTCGCTCCCCCTCCTCAAGATCCTCTTCTGGTTGGATTGTTGCAGTTGCGACAATAGCAGTGGGTTCTGCATCAATGATCTGTCTCCTTTTATTATTTTCTGAATCATGGTCCAAGTCAGGGTTCGACTCTTTGTCTTTGAGCTCGACCACCAATGAATTTATTGAGCGACATTCATCAATGCTGTGCCAAGGGATATTGTGGAACTCACACCACTTTCTGGTGTCTTTCTTAGACTTCCTATTACCCTTCTTTTCCTGCATCTAGGACTGTCTCTCTTGAGGTTGGCCTTCCTTTCTCTGTCCATGCTTCTCCCACTTACTCTGCTGCTTGAATATCTACTCAATTTTGATTGCATATCGATAAGCAACTCCTAGTGAGGAGATGTCAAAGAAATCCATCTTTGTTTGGATGTACCTGTGTAGACCACTATGGTACTTCAAAACCAGGTGCCTCTTAGAGTCTTTGATACCCAACTTTGAGTACAAGGTATGCAATATGTTGGTGTACTCTGCCACCGTTTGGTCTCTTTTCTGACACAAAGTTGTCCATCTCATGTATTGGTCATCATAGTTTTCGATAGGGTAGAACTCCTCCTTTAGAGAATCTACAAAGGTTGCCCAAGTGGTTTCTCTCCAAAATAGTGTAGATTCATCCACGATGTACCTCTCCCAGTAACCTTCCCACCAAGATCTAACATGGGGAAGAGATTTAAGGAGCGTGAAGGTGATCTTTTCACTGTCGGAATTTTTTTGGATAGAGTAATAACCTTTTAGCAGATTCAACCATTTTTCTAGAGCATCTGCATCTATCTGGCCTTCAAATAAAGGGATATCAAAATTGACTTGTACCTTGAAGGGCGTCACACTTGCAAAATTGTTGTTTTTCGAAGATGCCTCGGTTGTCACCATTAGTAGTCTTCGAAGGTTCTGAGCAAAGTTGTCCATCATCCCGTTCCTTTGTCACACGAGTACTTTCTCGAGCAACGTCTTGAAAGGATCTCTTGCTTTGTCATCTCTCTTTTCTTCCGCCATGGGAGGTTGCTTGGGCTAGCGAGAGTGGTTGTCCTCAAGCAAAACTAGCTCGAGACCCAAATCTCTATACCCTGACCTCGTCGGGGACCTGCTCTGAGAAATGACAAGGAGCAGACTGCTCTAATACCATTGATTCAGATTATTTTGAGAATGACATGAAGGCAAAAATATAACCGAGATATAACATTGAAATATACAAAAATATAGAAGAGAACATCGGAATACAATGAAACCCAACTTCTATTATTGAATAAGATAGAAAAACACCGCAGAACACAAACTGGAAATATGGGGTAGCTTATCTCTAAAAAGAAAGAGATGTTGGGTACGCTTCATTCACGAGAAGCTTTACATCACACTCCATTGCATGCTTAAAGGGCCTCCTTCACCTCAATTATATATGAGAGAGTGAGAGGAGAACAATTCCCATGATGCATGTGGGATAAATTGGACTAAGTTTATAAAATGCCATAGACATGTAAAATACTAGCACTTCCCAAGTGGTCACCCATCCCAGTACTACTCTAGTACGAGTGCGCTTAATTGCAGAGTTCTAATGGGATCCAGTGCATTAACGCTATGTTGTAGGCATGTACATAAGACCATTACATGATGTCTGTAATTAACAAGTGAATATGACATTACATTCCATTCCCCACCAAAAGGGTGAATGTCATGGTTTATCAAAACCATAGGCTCAAAATGGTGATTCAGTGGAAAAGGTGGATGGCCACCGAGATCCATCTGGATCACCCCTAGTGTTCATTCTCCTCTTCTATTATAGGTACAAAGAAGTGAACATTTCTCCACACTTGTTAGGCTCAATTTACCTACCCCCCCTTGAACCTACCCTCACTTATTCCATGGCCTTTCTCCATTCCTACATATTATTGCAAGTATAGGTTGTTAGTAAAGATTAAGGTTGGTGACCCTTTGAAAAGGTCATACTTGTCTCCACATAGGTAAGGAGGTGTGAACGTATTTTTGTCGCAATGTTAGTCCCTGTTCAAGTTAAACCCACCATTAAGTGAAGGGGGTGTTCAACTAATCCCACTTTCAAGCTAGCCAGACTAGAATGCAAGTAAGAGAGCTCAAAATCTGGGGTCAAGGCACTATCCAGGTCATTTCATATAGAACAAAAATGCAATGATAAGTTGATTAAGACCTAGTTTGTTTGGTACATGCCCGTAAATGAATATAGAAAGTTAGTGGGGACTGTGGGTATTTACACAAAATGATGGGTCCACCTTGTGAATCAAGGTAGTGTGAATCCCACATAGTTCCCATAGATATCTAAGTGAAAGGTAAAGAAAGAAAAGGAGGTGGGTGACTCTCTTTGGTGTTAGCCTTTTGAATTGGAGAAGGAGGAATACCCAACCACTTACACTTAGGGTTGGGTGACTTGCCTATTTTGGAATCAGAGAAGGAGGTTGAGGTAAAAAAGCATTGTGGACTTGTAACTATTATCTCAAGAAAGGGGGGGTTATCCATGCAAGTATAATAAGGCCAAACTTTTAATGTTAAAATTTAAGTTAATGAAAATATAAAACAAGTCAATATAAATGTTAAAATTTAAGTTGACCAAATAAAATATGAATCAAAGTAAATGTTACAATTTAATCAAATTAAAACAAAATAAAAGTTAAAAAGTCAACAATAAGAAATAAGTATAAACACAAACACAATTCCAAAGAGAATAATGGGATGCCATGACCATGTCAAATGTGGTTGGATGGATGAGACGATGATCATGAGATGACAACAATGCGGCGATGGATTGAGACAATGATTGCAAGATGATGACAACGATGAGATAATGATAACAAGCACACAATGACAATGAAATGATAATAACGAAATTACATTACACAATGCACTTCTTCCTTTTTATTATTAGTTGTTAAGTGAACCAAGAAGGAAAGATTCAAAGGGAAAAATTGTGTATGATGATATAAGTCATAATAACTCTCGTATGGGAGAGAAATGAGATAAATATTTCCCAATGAAATTTGATTACCCTTAAAGACTAATGCTTTTTCTAATTTAACAAATGCCTAACTTTCTAATTATCAATCACTAGAATTCACTATGCTTCTCTAGTTATGTTGGATCGTCTATTGACCAATCTTTACAATCCTTTAAGCCAAAAAGTTGTCACACTAAAAATTTCCCTGAGAAGGATTCATATGGGGATTTCCCAAAAGTAATGGTCTAGCTAAATTAATTCAACCAACAAATTGATATGAACGAAATCTAAGAGAAATGGCTTTGGGACACAATAGTGGAAATTAAAAACTAAGTATGGATTAGATTCCAATAAAATATGAAAAACTAGAATTATTATTTATTACTAAACTCTTTTTTCCTCACATTTACTAATCCTAGTTACTTAAAGACACTTTCTAAATCCATCATGCTTAATCCACTCAAAGATCTATTTTCCTGGAATTGTTTTGAATCTTCTTCTCTTAATTTTCTCCCACCACTTTCTGAATCCTTTAATATAGCCTATGTAAAATCCATATAAATTTTGTAGATTTCTCCAATGAAAGTTATGGGAATAGGGTGGCTGGTAACTAATTGTAGCATCAATGACTATCAAAATTGAATTCTCCTCAAAACTATTTCTTAAAGTGATGATCAAATTTTCCCAATCAATCCTCACCCTTCTTTCCCATTTACCCCTTTAATCAATGATCCTCTTATCCAATCGAGTCCATCGCTTCATATTTTCATACATACCATTTTTTTATTATTTAAAATTGAATTAAAAAAATCATATGTTTTTACTTAAACTCCATAAATATCCTTGTTATAAAATCTAACCATTTAACAATATTAATCATTCAGTTTATATAAAACAAGCTAATTAAAATAATTTTTCTATAACCAACTCAAAATATATTATACAACCAATCATTACAAATTTCTCGATCTTACTTGCACATTAACATTATTTATTTTCCCTAAAATTACATGTAACAATTCTCTCTATACTTTAACACACCCTTAATAACCACAATACACTTAGGGCCTAAATTGAGCTTAGCAAAAATACACGAATGTACATATGCATACACAAGATCATATATAACAAAATCATAAATATCAATTTATTAACAATACAATATAAATTACCCATTTACATTGAAAACCCCAAGATTAGTATATGTGTCTACATTTTAGTGATCACATGTATATTTTTTTAAAAACAATACACATGTCAACATTTCGTTTATTAAAATCATAATCATTTCACACATAATAGCTTGTACTTCATTGTTAAAAATCCAAAATGGTCTTATACACATGCTAATGTGTAGGTAAATCTTTTCCAAATAGGAAATTTGACATGGTATCTTTGATGCTCAAAAGTTCGGGAAAGGGACACAATCTTTTGAATGTTGGGTGAGGACAAATACCAATGTTGACATTTGGGGTGAATTTATGATATGGATCCAAGGTGATGAGTGAAATAGCCAAAACAACCTTGCATGAGGAGCAAGAACACATACAACTTTATCCATTAAAGTAGGGCTAGGATGTAATGTGTAGCCTAGTTGTAAATCAACACATTATTGTTGCACATATGTAGATGTGAAGCTAAAAAATAATTGAAATTCAAAATAATAAAAGAGCTTGGTGCTTACACATTTAAAATTGTGGATTGTTTCTACTTATATGGATTTTGGGGAAGACTTCTTCAAACTAGAAATATAAAAATGTAAATGTGAAGTAAAACCATAATAACATAGAGTTGGGTACTTGAATTGTAATAGTTATGTGGATTTGGTAGAAGACTTTTTTTTCATGTTATTTTTTTTATTGATTGATATAATAATTATTATAAGAGAGGATGGAATTTTTATTTATATAAACAAACAAGTGTTGTATAGCAGCGTAGTCTTTGCCGAGGCAAGTTTGAAAATAGAAAATACTACTGCCTTTAAAGTGAGATTTGTATGATTTCAATTTGTATTTAAGCTTCACACATAATCTTCATCCGTGTTATATTTATCTTTATTTTACATGTGAGATGCGTTGTAATGCCACAAGTCGTTGTTTTCAACGCCACTTAGCAACTTTTAATTGCTTCATCACGAGTCGTCGTTTTCAACATCGCTTAGCAACTTCTAATTACTTCATCAACAAGCCGACATATGGAACCATATGCTTACTTGATATTGATGCAATGACATTATGGTATTGAATAATGAATTATACGATCGAGTCCCATTATTTATTGTTTTGATCCGAGTTGGACCAAAAATATTCTTTCAATTCGATGAATCCATTGTTCAAAATACAACTTTAAAAATTTAAATCAATTCATAAATCATTAAATATAATTTTCAATCTATACAATTGTAATTTTTTTAGTTTGTCCCGATGAGATAAAAATTCTATTAAAAAACCAAAAAAATGGAGCAATATATTTGATGATTGCAAAGGTGCTTTCCAAACTAGTCATCTAGACTAACAGAATCAGACATTTTAACAAGTAAAGATGACGATGTGTACACTTTGTTTTTAGTTTTCAACAAGTTTTTTTAACAATTTCAGCAGGATTGTTGGAGTTATAATTTTTTGTCATCTAAATTGTAATATGGAATTTGTTTTAATGACATATCCGTATAATCCTATCCAATAACCAATTGGAAAAAAATATTAATGTGTATTTCTCGATTTTATTAATTTATTGATTAAAGCTAAAAATTGAAAATGTCCCTCTTGATCCCATCATAATATTCTTTGATGTTGTATCATCTAGCACAACCACATTCAAAACTTATATTTCGTCATACAATTAAAAGTCTTAGTTTATTTATAAACAATCAACCACATTCAAAACTTATATTTCATCATACAATTAAAAGTCTTAGTTTATTTATAAACAATCACTTACATTGTATTATAACTTTGTTTAAAATTTTGATTAAAAAACATATTTTATAATAATAAGTTTACATAAAATATAATAATTATAAAAATAAACATAGAAAAAAATATTAATAATTTATATCGGCGACTTCATACATTTCTCACAATTTTCTCATTTTAATATAATTTTACAGTATCATTTAATAAAAAATTTACATCCAATAAAATAATCGAATATTCACATAAAAGATATCATGATCCTTATAATGGATTTTAGTTAGCAAAATATTCACATTAATATTAATAAAAAAATTTCATGCAATCAAATAAACGAATGTCAACATAAAATATATCATGATCCCTGGAATGGATTTTTGTTAGCGAAATATTCACATTAATATTACTAGCACAGCAGCAAAATAGCTGCTGATGAATGCCGAAAGGTTGAGAAGATGAAATGAATCTTTAAAAGAATATATTAAATTTTATTATCTATTAACAAATAAACTGTTGGACTTCATTTATCTAGTGTTAATATTTTAATTTCTGTTAATCACTTACGTGGCAATCAGTTAGCTATCAAAGTAATTTTTAAATATGATTAGGTAAATATAAAAAAGTAAACACATAAACTGATGTCTTTATAATAGCTAGGAAGTTAATGATTGAAATCACAACAATTTATTTTGTGTGACTACTAAGAATATTCCAACCATATTTAATCCTGTCCATAGAAAACTTATTAAGCACTAAACCCCTATTAAATCTGCCCATTGTCAATAGGTATACGCCTTTCGGCGTAATTAAAGAGATCCCCGACGAACCTGTCGCGAAAGAAAAACTTTATCCAACAAAGTGAGAACTAAATTGTATTACCATGAGAACACAGGGAACTCTTGTATTATTAATGTCAAGAAAACGAGATAAAAATATGAGTTCCCAAATAAAATAATTAATTTCGGGTGAGCTGCATGGCTGAAAATCAACAAATTCTTGCAAATCTGACATAAAAATTCAAGATTTTACCAACAAATATTTAGCTTACAAATGTTCAAAAATGGAGAAATGTATGAAACCTCTAAAAGATAGAGCTTTTAGGAAAAAAAAAACAAGAAATATCAATATTGAAGGCATACATTATCGTACATCACAAAATCCCTATACAACAAAGAAATATGTCCAAAATGTCAATCTATTAAGGTTCAAACCCAAAAACATAGTAGCTTTGAACTTCCAATGGAGAGCATCTCTTTTGTTTATGCATGAATGCATTTTACCACAACAATCAGTATCCTCTTGTGCAACCACAAAAGTGATGCCCTGCATCAACGACTGTTGAAGCAACTATGATCCACCGAACAACTCTTACCACAACCAAGACGCCCTACATATTACATTTAGTAAAGATATAAGCATTTGATATTTTGAGGCATGGGTCCCACTTTCAGCCAATTCATGAAGGTGAGATATATAGTCGAAAGATGATACCAAGCTAGATGGATAATTCACATGGCACAAATGTTAACCATGCAAGTGCCAAGCCAGATGGATAATCACATGGAAACCATGCCAAGCCAGATGGATAACCATGCAAGTGCTTCAGCGCATGTGCATGTCCTCCAAGTTCAGCCATTCAAATTGATAAGAACCGAGTCGAGACATTTAGATCAGCCTGACCATGACATCCTCAGTTGTAACACTCCGAAATAATTCTTCCATTTCCACCCAGATTTTATAGAATTTGCCATCCCTGTTTTTTGTCGAACTGCCATTTTTAGCATTACAAAGACCCCCTTCCTGTTCTCTTCCTTCAATATTCTTGTGCTTGTGCCTGGATTCATGTATTCAAGCACATATCAGCCCCAAACTGATCAGTTCGTTCCCATCCAGTTGGGAGCACCGATAAAGGTTGCCTTCCTTTACAGTTATGCCCTCCGGGGGTGGCGCCTCAATTAGGTGTGGTTTTAGGCTGGTTTGGGATTTTCAAGATTTGTTGTATTAGTTTCAATATAGAGCTATGGCGAATGTAGACAAGCCTCCACAGGACACCAGCCGGGGGTGTAGAACAAATGGTAGATTGCATGGAAGGAGGACACAAAAAGTCCCAGCCGAAGTCTCGTTCCCCCAATTCATACATAGTTAAGGTGACCCTATAACTACACACCTTTCTCTGTAAGGCCATTGATTCTTCATTTTAGCCAAGATAAAAACCATCGAAATAAGATCCCAAGAACTAGAGTCCAATGTCTTCTCATGCCTTTTTATTATATATAAATAATAGGCCCTTTTTGATGCTTTTGACGAAACAATATTTGTCTCACCTCTTGCAAGTAGTGGTGCCCACTCAGAATAAATACTTGTACATTTGGGGACAACTCCTTTAGAACCCGTACTAGTCTTTGTTATACTAAGGCCAATATAGACATCTATACTTAGTATTGTTTATGAGCCTCGTCAAGCAGCTCCTGTGACGCTGGTGCTTCCACTAGCCGAGAGTTTATAGTCTGACACACAGTGACCCAAAAACCGACCGAGGATGCCCTTTTCTTAAGATTTTTGACACCTTGAGAAAGCTACGCTAAAAGGAGCTCCTTGCCTTGGACGCAGTCGACCCCACCTCTCCCAAGTAGTGGGGCTGACTACGTCCAAGACGAGGAGTTCCTTATGGCTGACTCATAATAGATACATACACTTGGGTGGCCACTACAGAGCTATCTGTACTACAATCATTCAATACTTATAAATACCTTCAGGATAATTGCTTTTGTACATATTGGGTGGTTGCATGTGGGTTGCCTGTACTACATTCATTAGCAATTAAAATAATTCGTGCATGTATCATACTAGGTGTTATCCTACCGCATGGAGGTATCATGCTGCTTGTCTTGCTGCACGAAGTGAGTTATCAATACTGAGTTTTTGTTGGAAGATGCAGGATGAAACAAATCTATACAGAGGAATAAGGATTGTAGGATTGAGAATCTAAGAAGATGCAACATGTACAAGTATTTGCAGATGGTGAGTAGCATATTAGTAGATGCAACAACCATGATGAATGGAAATGTTTTGTTGAGATTCAACAAGAAGATCCTAGTGAAAATTATGCACCTACACTAGGATGGAGCCTCAAGCTATTTTTAGGTGGAAGTCTATTTTTAGATGATGAGCAAATTCTATTTATAGATGATGTCTATTTATAGATGGTGAGCRAATTCTATTTATAGATGTATGTCGACTATTATTATCCCTTAATAATAGTTGGACAATAAATATTAGTCTATTCTCAATGAGCACTTGGAAATAGTTAACTGAAGTGGAAAATCAGTTAGCTATAGGAAATTCGAGTTCAAAGGTTGACTGGTGGGACACACAAGTCGAATTAGTTGTAACTGAGTGATTCAAAGTTGTAACAGAGTTGGATGTGTAGTTATGTGGGTTGTAAAGTAGTTTAACTCAGTTAAGTGAGTTAAGCTCAGTTGTACTAGTTGTAGCTGAACTTACACTAGTGAGAGATCAATGAATTAATTATTAATTAATTTAGAATCAGTGATCTCACATGCAACTGAAGATTTACCACTGTTAACTACATGCATGTCAGATCCAATGGAGACCGAGTTGAGATAACAGGTGAAAGGGACAGTTTGAATATCAGTTGTGACATTAGTGAGTGCACTCATGCACCACACACAGAGTGGATGTGCCCATGAGGATTGCATAGACTAGGCAAGAGGGATTCATTCATTGCAAGGATTTCCATTAGCAGGGATTTCGCAGAGGAGGCAGGCTGTCTGGAAGCAGTAAATTGGCACATGAATTTGTCAATTTTTGTATGACAGTGTGAGACGATTGTAGGTTGTACTAAGAGCTCTTGGATTAGAGTTTTTTTATGAGATTGTTTCATGATCCATGATATATACATAATATATGATTGTGGGGTTTTTATATTTATGCTTCCCCGGTAAAACATCTGTGTTATGTGTGATTGATCTCTCTTCTTGATATTGCAATTGACGATCATGTTTTAAATTCCACAAGAATTTTAGTAGAAGCGATTATGTATTTAATAGTGGCATATAATTGTTAGATCAGGAGAATCTAGACAATACATAATTTGTATTAAAATTTCTACATGGTATTAGAGCACATAAGATTGTAGAAGCTGAGTTTGTGATTGGATAGAATTCGAATTTGCAGAAAGACTTTCTTGGTGCTACAGCTGATTCAAGATCAGAATGGATTTCAATGGCTTGAGGTTAGAGTATGCACTCGAGGGAAGCTCAAACTACATTTCTTGGAAGGACAGGATGGAGGCAGTACTCGAAGACAATGGCTTGAAGGAATTCATTGACAAAGATGTTCCTAAGCTAGATGTTGCAGACGTTGAAAATCTCGATGCATGGCAAAAGAAAGTGGCAAAGGCGAGGAGGATCCTGTTGGAGGGAGTACGAGACCACATTGTCTCAAGCCTCCATGGGAAAGTCACACCATATGCAATGTGGAAGACTTTGACAGATCTATTCCAAAACAACAACGACCATAGGAAATTGGCGCTCAAAGATAAACTCATGAAGATCAAGATGGAGAAGGGCGACTCCATTCCAAAATGTCTCACGAAGTTTGTCCAATGTCAGGATGAGCTGGGGAGTGTGGGAATAACAGTCGTTGATGATGATTTGTTGAGCTTGGCTCTCCTAGGACTTCCCAAAAATTGGCACAGTTATCAAGACTCTGTCAATGGAAGGGAAAAATTGCTAGATTGGGAATGACTATGGTCGGATTTGGTGCAAGAGGAGTTCAGGCGGAACACCAAAGATGGCTCTTCATCAAAGCATGATGATGACGAGGATTGTTCTTTGGATTCCAAGGCAAGGAAAGGGAAGGGGAATAAATTCCATTCAAAATCCGAGTCTAAAAGCAAGAAGCTGGATTTGTCCAAAGTGAAGTGTTTTCACTGTCATGAACATGGGAATCTCACTACTAACTCTCTGTAAAAGAAGAAGAACAAGAAGGCTGCTAGAGATGCAACTGGTGAGGCCCTTACCTTGCAATTTGAACTTGACTTATCCTTGATCGCATGCATGGCGTCCAGTGCATTGGGATCAGTGTGGTATTTTGATAGTGGCACTTCCTTCCAAATGACGGAAGATAAGGAGCTTTTCAGTGACTTGGAGGAGAGAGATCTTAAAATGCATATAGAGATGGGCGACGATGGACGATACAGTGTGTCTGGAATTGGTACCATTACCTTTCAGAGGGAGTCAGGTAAACCATTTCAATTGAAAGATGTTATGCATGTTCCAGGTTTGAAGAAAAACTTGGTCTTAGTTTCAATGTTGGAGGACAAAGGCTATGACGTTGTTTTCAACAATGGAAAATATTTCCCGTGACATAAAACAATGGGTCAAGTTAAGAAGGTAGAGATTCAAGTTAAGAATATCTACAAGTTGGAGGTAGATGGCTGCGCTGCCATGATGGACAAGGAAGAAAAAGTGGTGAGCCGGGATGAGGGTGAATTATGGCACATGCGATTGGGCCATCTTCATCACGGAGCCTTGAAAATCATGCAACAAATATCTACTAGACTTCCAATGGGAACACTTTATCAGTTAGATTAGTGCAAGGGTTGCACCATGGGGAAGTATGTAAAGTCCACCTTTCATGAAAAGGAGAACCGTGCTTCAGTGATCCTGGAGAGAATTCACACAGACGTGTGTGGACCATTCTCAGTTGCTTCAACAACAAAACATAAGTATTATGTTATTTTTGTTGATGACTTTTCTCGTAAATGCTGGATCTTCTTCATGCAGAAGAAGGATCAAACATTCTCAAAGTGCTGTGAGTTTAAAGCATTGGTGGAGAAAGAGTTAAGGAAGCAAGTGAAGGCTCTGAGGAACGATAATGGTGGAGAATACATCTCTAACAAATTCAAATACTTCTGCAGCAAAGAAGGAATTCAAAGAGAACTCATAGCGCCTCATAACCCACAACAAAATGGGGTCGCGGAGAGGAAGAACAAAACAATCGTGGGTGCATCATGAGCGATGTTGCAAGATTAGGGCCTACCAATGCATTTGTGGGCAGAAGCATGCAACACTGCGGTTTATGTGCAAAATCGTTGTCCTCATAGAGTACTTGGCATGGGTACACCTGAAGAAGATTTCACTGGTAAGAAACCTGATGTTTCTCATTTTAAGATTTTTGGCTCATCTGTTTATGTGCATGTGACCAAGAACGCCAGGAAGAAGCTGGAGTTGACTGTTGAAGTTGGGATATTTGTGGGGTACACAGAAACACCCCATAATTATCGTGTGTATTTTCCTAACAATAAGATGATTGTTATGCGATGGGATATAAAATTCGATGAGGGGAAATCCATGCGGTTGTAACTTGAGAGGGAGCTAGAATTTCATGCAAAGGAGGAACTGCTGGTTCCCAAAGACGAGTCTCAAGATGTGGATAAACCACATGAGGAGGTTCATGGAGTGGAGGAATCCACTCATGTAGAGCCATCCATAAGAAATGGTAGAAAGCGCACCACGAAAAATGATATATTGAGACTAGATGCTGCATAGAATGTAGGAGCCCCTACTTCAAAGCGCAGACATAGACAGTCTCCTTATCGATTTACTGGATACATGGCTCTCATGAGAAAATGTATTGTGACTGAACCATCTTCCTTTCAGGAAGTAGCGCAGGATCCCACTTGGGTTGATGCAATGGTGGAGGATTATGACTCCATTTTCAAAAACAGTGCATGGGAAATTGTCCCAAGACCGGTTGACAAATCAGTGGTAGGTTCGAGATGGATCTACAAGGGTAAGATTTTAATCATTGTTCTTTATGTTGATGATTTAATATTAATTGGTGATGAGCAGCCGATACACTCATGCAAGGAGGACCTTGCAAAGGAGTTCGAGATGAAGGATATGTGCCTTCTTCATTATTTCCTTGGATTGGAAATATGGCAGCGAGATGGTGAAATTTTTGTGTCTCAAGGCAAGTATGCAAGGGAGATACTGGGTAAGTTTCACATGGAA
>ML781965.1:511738-524803 GCA_009831015.1 Picea engelmannii | reverse complement strand
TTTTGTTTGTCACATTATGACATCAAATTTTATACGTCAGATGACATTGTAAGGTTATGGTCATAAAATTAGGATGAAGGGTTTTTGTTTGTCACATTATGGCATTGGAATAAGTTTGTCACTCTCCGATAGAGGGCATATGTTCATCACATTGCGAGATCAGGAAGTGTTTGTCTCATTGCAATGTTGGTCTATGTTGGTCACATGATTACGTTAGGTTTCGTACATCACATTGTGAAAATGGGTTGTGTTCATCCCATTGTGACATTTGGAAAGACAATGCGACGTCAGGATATGTGTGTCAAATTGCAATGTGGGGATATGATTTCACATTGCAACGACAGGGAAATGCTTGTCACATTGCGACATATGTTTAAGTTCGTCACATTATGATGAAAGGGCTATGTCATCAGATTGCGACGACATGGATATCTTCATCACATTGTGATCGACGTATATGTTTGTCACATTGTGATGAGAAGGAAATGTTCATCACATTGCGACGACAAGGAAATGTTCATTACATTGTGATGATAGGAATATGTTCATCACATTGCGACGACAAGGAAGTGCTCATCATACTGCGATGAATGGTATAAGTTCGTCACATTGTGATCAACACATATTCTCGTCACATTGCAAAGTTCATATATGTTCGTCACATTCTGAAGTCCATATATGTTCGTCACATTCAGACGTTACTATGTTTGGTATATTACAATGTTCCTATGTTCAACACATTGCGATGTATGCAAATGTTATCACATAGTGACATCAGGATATGTGTGTCACATAGAAAGGAGAGGAAATGTACATCACATTGTAACGAGAAGACAATGTGCAACACATTGTGACGCTTGTAACCATTCGTTATATTGCGACATAACTATCCACATTGGGATGACATGCCTATGTTCATCACATTGCAACGTTAATATGCTCAATAGATTGCAACATTACTATGTTCATCAGATTGCAATGTGCTCTTTCCATTATGATGTTTGGAAAGGTCTGTCACAATTTGATGTCAGGATATGTGTGTTAGATTGAAACACGAGGATATGTTGTCACATTGCGATGATAAGGAAAGGTTTGTCACAATGTGATGATAAGGATATGTTCACCAGATTGCGATGACATGGCTATCTTCGTGACATTGCGATTGACATATATGTTTGTCACATTGCGATGATAGGGAAATATTTATCACATTACGATGAAGAGGAAATGTTCATAACATTGCGATGTTAATTTATATTCATCATAGTGCGACGATAGGGCAATGTTCCTCATACTACGATGATAGGGATATTTTCATCACATTGTAATCATCATATATCTTCATCACATTACGATCGACATATATCTTTGTCACATTGTGACATCCATATATGTTCGTCACATTATGACATTACTATGTTTGGTAGATTGCAACGTTTCTACGTTCAAAATATTGCGACGTTTGGAAATATTGTCATTGGGATGTTACATTTCTTTCCACATTGGAATGACATGCATATGTTCAACAAATTGTGATGTCATTTTATGTTCATCACATTGCGATGCTACTATGTTCAACAGATTGAAACATTATTATGTTCGTCGTATTTCAACATTACGACCTTTGTCACTGTGCGATGTTACTATGTTTGACACATTGCAACATTACTATGTTCACCATGTTGTAGCTTCTATTTTTTTTCATCATATTGCAATGTCAGGGCATGTTCATCGCATGACAAGGTTGGTGTTTGTTCGACACATTATGAAAAGAAAGTTTTAGTGAATTAAAAAAAAACAAATCTAGCAAAGTGTTTCCTTTGTGAAAAATATAGGAACTCTGAACCGATGTGATACATTACTTATATAGAAACATAGAGTCATACTTGTTCTAAGGACCTTGATAACATATGATCTTGAACTGTAAAATCTATCCCTTCCAAATAAACATACATAAAATAAGAGTATGCATTTTGGTGTTGCAAATTGCAATTGTCACTAAAATAAAAAGGAAGGGGTTAAAAAAATAATTATGGTTTATAGTAGTTAAATATTTAACTGAAATCCATTTATAACTAACTATGATCGTTTTGTCGTATTATTTCCATGGATAGATTCATACAACTAACTTTATATATATATATATATATATATATATCTCAAATGATATGCATGAAGTGATATCTTGTTAAGAGACATTTAGTTTAACATTTAAAATATTAATATCTCAAATTTCTACATTGTCTACCTGCCTACACCAACCATACATTTTAATGTGAATGCACTGTTGATCCTATACACGATGACTATCTATGCTCAGAGGGGGCATGAACATCCTTTGCAAACTTTTCTATAAAATCTAGAAGGAAGGCACTTTATGTCGTATTATGTTCTAATCATATTAATTTCTATAAAATGTAGAAATACTTTATTGTTTTAATTTAATATGATTATTGTACAGACATGTCCAGGTATCCAGTGCCACCCATGGAGTGCACTTCTGGCATCTGATCACTCCCTCTTAACGCCATTAACGTCGAGCATTGTGGCTATGAAGATCACAGTAAATGGTGAAACAAAAACCAACACGGATATGCTTTCGATAAATTTGATTAGACAAAAAAAAATCTATAAAAACATTAAGCAAGCAGTGAAGCATCGATTTAGCCGATATAAAATAAGTAATAAAAATAACTGGTATAAAATGTCAAAGTCAGTAATATTGGTTTCATTTCGTTTATAAAATAAAATGTAGGACATACCTTGAACTGCATTAAAATAGCACGAATAGCACATTGTTAATAGCACGAATAACAAAGGGAAATGTTCATGCATGAACAATTCATTGCATGCATGTTGGCCGACCATTGAAGGAAGGCGTGAGCCTGCATGCATCCATATAAAACTCAAAACATAAAATCGTAAAATAATTATTTTAAAAGGAATAAGTCCATGATGATTTGCCCCGAGCCCGAAGCAATGGCCTTCCCCACCACATTGTTATAGTCTTCCACTCTTGACGATCTAATATGAAATGCGGGGACAACCAGAAAATGAAACGTGTGGATAACGAAAAAATGAAACATGCGATCAAACTGAAGAAAACTAGAAAATGAAACGTGCAGACAACCATAAAATGAAAAGCGTGGACAACTGAGGAAATCCGAAAGTGTTAATCCCAAAGGTTAATTATTTAAACGTGACAATCATATAGTGCTATAGTAATTTCTTAATATGATTAAGTAAATGTTAAAAAGTAATCAGGTTAATTGTTAACCATCAAATTAGAATTTTATATTAAAAGATGATTAATTGTGCCCATTGCCAATAGGTGTACACCTTTTGGCATAAATATACCGTCACCATCCACTACAAAAATATTGATGACGTCACATGAATTAAGATATGTGTTTATTATTCGGTATCTTCATGGCAAATTAAAAGCATCCATATCGACATAAAACATCTAGGTATATATAATTTATATTTATATTTTTTAGTTATTCATATTTTTTTGGATTTTTGAGTTGATTGTTGAAATTGATTTGATAACTAATTGTATTTAATGATTTTTTTTAAATTATTTTGAATATTTAAAAAAAATATATAAATAGATTTGATATTCTTATTTAAATTATATTTTAATATTAAATTAGCCATATTTAATTATTTTATTTATTTATTTAAATTATATTTTAATATTTAATATATATTATTATTAAGTTTTATTTTATTTATTATAATTTTTTATTTTTTTTAAAATTGTATTTTAATATTAAATTAATTATATTTAATGTAAAACATTATCATATTATGATATTTCACTTTTCTTTTTAAAATATTTATAACCATTTTAATAGTAATAATAATATATAATTACATTAAAAAATTCATTACCGACTATATTTTTTATATATGTTTTGGGTACTTTGTTTTTTTTTTTTTGACAGAAACGAGTAATGGGGCTTTTATTAAAAACTGCGGAAAACCGCTGATGCTGTTATATAGTAGTAGGACTGCAACTAAACTAACTAGAGATCACTTCTATTCATATCAGCTACTACATGACACTTAGAAGCCAAGACTGGCTGAAACACGATTACTTAGATGCTCTTTCTAACTGTTACTACAAGTTTACAGAGGACTCTTGCTTGGTGGAATGCTTCTGAACTACTCCTTTCCTTTCCCTTTAGACTGCGCTTTTTCTTCTGTCCATTCCTTGTTAAGCTGTTCCATCTGTTGCTCTAGATTTCACATCCTTTCTTCATGGTCTTGCTTAGGCTTGCCCAGTTCCTTCCTAAGCTTCTAGATCTCCTCACTCAAGCCTGATCTGGTGTAGATGATGTCGTTTTCTAAGGCCTCCATCCGTCTCCCAGCCTCATTGTCCAAGTTCTGCAAGAAGTCGTCCAAATTGGCCATGAGCCCCCGTAATTTTTCCAGCTCCTCTTCCAACGCTGTGAGTCTTGCCTCCGTCAATGGCTTTGGGCCCGAACTCGATGCCATCACGCGCGCCTCCACTGACCTTCGCCTGCTGTCCAAAATGCTGCCCTGGCTCGACCCTCTTACGCGCTGCTCTTCTTCCTTTGCTCTTACCCTTCCTGCTCGCCTGAGTTTATAACCCTGTTTTGTCCTTTCCTTGTTAGATTCTCTGCGCGGAGGGATGGCTTTGGGATATGGAGGTGCCGATTTCATGATGGAGATCCTTTCCGTTCTGGAGGTCGCTCTGAATTTCCAAGATACCACTGTCCTTTTGTCTGCTCCCGCGTCTTGTCCAAACGCCCACTTGTGTCATCTGCTTGATTTGTTGAATTACGGGATGCTCCAATCAACTGTGGCTCCATTGAGAATCATAGTACTTTTCCCCAAACAGGCTCCCGTATTGGTCTCCTCATCCGCCTGTGAATTATTTCCCCTAAGGACGTGGAACCATTGAATTGAATGGAACCGACGCCTTAGGATCCTTATTTTATCAATGACGTGCTTGAGTTGCCCGTCCGATATCCTGGTGTTGTGAATTAAAGTTTGAATTAGCAGCCTTGAATCTCCAATCACAGTTAAATTTCGAATATCCAAGTAGAGAGCTTGGGTGAGCCCTTGCCAGAGGGCAAGGGCTTCAGCTTTGTTATTGGGTTCTATACCTAGGCCCCAGGCATACCCGAGAACAACGTTCCCGGTGGGGTCCCTTATTACTCCTCCTCCCCCTACCTTCCCTGGGTTACCCTTAGATGCTCCATCGAATGAAAGTATACTGGTGTTTAGGGAGATTTTCCATTCCTCCAGTGCACTCTTGTCCAATCTAATTTCCCAGCTGCAAGGCGAGACGATTGTAGGGCCTCCTGGTAATGCATTCTGAAACCCAAGATGGCACATCCACTCTTCTTCTTCAGCTCCCAAGGCCTTCAAGTTGGGGGTCTTTATGAAGTAGATCACACTCTCACTGAAAAGACTTTTAATTTTAACTGCTACCTGTGCTGGAGTTCTTTTCTCTTCTCTGAAGATCCGGTGGTTCCTTTCCAACCATAGCTTCCAGAGGATAAACTTCGGCAAAGCTTTCCATGTCGCTGTGAGATGACATTGGTTTGCTGTCCTGAGGGGGCACAAGGCTTGCCAACTTGAAAACAAAAGCTGGAAATCCTGTGGAATGGGAGGGGTCAAGGCACCCAAACCAAGAGTTAGATTCCAAACCTCGCTGGCAAAGGGGCAGCTTAACAGAAGATGAATTGTCGTCTCCTCAACCTGACTGCAAAGTGGACATCTTGTTGGCCCTGCCCATCCCTTTTTCCGAAGATTTTCTCCAGAGAGAACTCCTTTTTGGGCTACTGTCCAAACAAACAAATCAACTTTTGGGAGGGTTTTAACTACCCATATTACCTTCTAGGCTGCCGAGTCTTGTGAAGATTGTAGGCTTGGGACGAGGTGACGGTATCCCCTGGCTGAGGTGTAGATTCCTGCTTTGGGGCCCCAGCCTATCTTGTCTTTCTTTTTCTCTCTTAGTGGGGTTCTCCCTTGCAATGCTTCCTTAAGGCTGCTCCACTCTTCTTCTAGTTCATGGGGTAACGAAGCTATCTCCCACCTAGACCAAGACTTACTTTCATCATTTTTCCATGTCGAGATATCCCAGAGGCTGTGAATGTTGTTAGACTGCATCCAATCCTTAATCTGCCTTAGCTCCTGCCTAGTTGACAGCGCTGACCCTCCTAGAACTGAATCTTCCCAAATGTTTATGCTTTTCCCATTCCCCGGAATCCAAGTGAGATGTGGAAGGAAGACTGGTAACGCCTTCTGGCATAAACTGTGGATTGGAGAACCCTTCCCTGGTCTTGTGGGAGTACTCAAACATTTTTTCCTAGGCCGCCGGAAATACTTTTTCCAGAGGGCTCGCTTGCTCCAATTGACTATCCCTGTGATGAGATTCCATAGAATTTTGGCTCCAAGAGCCAAATTTTGCATTTGCATGTCCTTTATTTGGAGACCCCCTTCGTGAAGGGGCTTTGTAAGTTTCCCCCATTTTACCAAATGTAGCCTTCGTCCTGTTTGCTTTCCTCCTTCCCAGAGGAAACGTCTGATCATCACCTCTACTTTCTGAATTACAGATCTGGGCGCTAAGAGTAGTGCACTTTGATAAATTGAAATACTGGAGAGGACCGCTTTAATGAGGACTAGTTTACCTGCCAAGTTCAACCAATTGGCGCCCCATGATCGAATCCTGTTTTTGATTTTTTCTATTATGTTGTTCCAGTGTGCTACTTTTGGAGCGGCCTTAATGATAGGGACTCCTAGATAGTTGAATTCTTCCCAGCTGGTACTTCCGACGATCCCAAGTATTCTCGATATATCATGCATTTCTCTTGGGTTAACATTCCAACCATATATTTTACTCTTGGCTGTATTAATTACGCTGCTAGAAATGTTTGTAAACACATGTAGCTCCTTCTTGAATTTTTTTGCTATTGCTGTACTTGCTCCTCCTAGGAGCAGCGTATCATCCGCGTATTGTGCATGGTTTATGTCCTTGACCCCTTTTGCAATACGCAGCCCGGAGAGGTTTTGCTGTTGCTGCCCAAACTCTAATTGAAGGCTCAGGACAGAGGCTTGAATAGCATATAGGAGAGGGGAGAGGGGGCATCCTTGCCGGAGACCTCTTGAGGCCTGAAAAACCCGTGTGTCTCTTCCATTTACCAAAGGAGCTATCCAGGGACCTGAGATACAAGCTCTAATCCAGCTTATGAAGGAGGGCGCGAACCCAAAACATTCCATCACTTGAAACAGAAATGTGTGCCTTACCCTATCGAAAGCATTTGAAAGATCGAGTTTGACAATCATACCTTTATCTTTCCGACGTAGGCTTGAGTGAAGTGCCTCTTGGACGAGGATGATATTGTCCGTTATGCTCCTTCCTTTTATGAATCCTCCTTGGTTTTCCAGGATAATGGTAGGGAGGACGCTTTGGAGTCTGTTCGCTATGATTTTGGTAAGTATCTTATAGCTGGTGTTGCATAAGGAGATAGGCCAGAATCTATCGAAGTTGGCCGCTCCTTTTTCCTTTGGAAGTAGTGCTAGGAACGAAGAATTAGTCCCTCCTCCGATTTTGGCACAAGCTTGAGATTTCCTGATGAGTTTCGTGAGGTCAGACTTGATGATATTCCACCCATGTTGGTAAAATCTGGCCGTAAAACCATCAGGTCCAGGGGCTTTATCCGGGCGCAGTTGATCCAGGGCCTCTTTAATTTCATGTTGGTCTATTTCCCTGACTAATTTACTATTAACCTCTTCTTGTATCTTTTCCTGGATCAAATTCAATGGATAGGAGGTTGGGTCGCTTGCTTCTAGATGAGGTTCTGTATAGAGGGCTTCGAAAGTTTGCACCGCTGCCTCCTTAATGCCTTCAAAGTCCGTTATAATCTGTCCCTGGGTGTGGATTTCTGCTACCGTTTTGAACTGCTTCCTGGCCTCCGCTTGCTTGTGAAAGTAGGCAGTGTTCTTGTCCCCTGCTTCGAGCCAGATACACCTCAATTTCTGCTGCCAATGTTGCTCCTCTTCTCTGCAGGCTTGGTGCCAGTCTTTTTGCAGCCTTGCCTCTTGCTGTAGAGATTCTTTCGAGGGCTCCACATCTTCCATTTCCAGCTGAAAAGCCTCTAAGTGCTGCTGTGCTTCTAGGCGTTTGGAGATGGGGTTTGGTAGAGTTTTGGCCCACTCTTTTAATGCTCTTTTTAACTTCCGAAGTTTTTCTTCCCAGACGTAAAAGGGGGAGCTTGATACTGGTTCGTTCCAAATAGGGCGTGGTAGCTTTCTTCTTGAATCCATCTTGGGCTGAAGCGAAAGGGGATTGGCCCCAGGTTATAGTCAGAAGTCAGACTTAGAGAGATTGGCTTGTGGTCTGACACGCTGTGAGGGAGAATAGAAGAGTCTATATTTAGTCCTAAGACGAGGAAGGAGCTTTGGACGAGGAATCTGTCCAGTCTCCCTGCGATATGCCCTAGCCCCACCCTCTTGTTTGACCAGGTGAACTTCCCTTTTGCTGGCTTTATATGCTCCAGCTCCCAGATAGACATAAGGTCCTCTACCCATTCCTTTGCTTGATCCCCGACTCTTGAGCCTCCCTTTTTGTCGTTTGCCGAGAGGGTTAGATTCAGGTTGCCCCCAAGGATGATATTATCCAATGCATTGTCTTGCATGAAGTCTCTTAAGGTTTCCCAGCAAGAGAGTTTATCTTCTGGCAGAACTGGAACATAGAGATTAAAAAGACTTACTTGTCTCCCTGTGTCCAAATGGACAAGGCTGGTGAAGATCCAATGTTTGCGATTTTCATATTTGCATAGGTCAATTTTTTTGGAGTTCCATATCGTGCCAAGGCCGCCCGATGCCCCTCTGGAACTTTCTGCAATACCACTACTGACATTCCATCTTGCTTTGACTTTCTGAAGGAAATCTTGTCCCTCCATCTTGGTTTCTTGGATCAACAGGATCTCGGCTTTAGTGGTTTTGACAATGTCTTTTAGCGCTTCTTCCTTAGGTGTGCTTCCGAAACCTCTGCAGTTCCAAGACACCAATTTCATTGATTACCTGGGGGTGATTGTTGGCCCTCCTGGAAGGCGTTAGATTTCTTCCTGGTCTGTCTGACGTTGATAAACTGCTTGAGGGTTGGCTGTGATCCATTCAGCACGTCTTTGTAAGTCTCTTTTTCTTGCTCTACTATTTTAGATTTCCTTCCTCTTCTTAGTTTTTTCGGAGTAAGTTCTATGTTGCTGTCTTCCTCACTGCTACTTTCAGAGTGGATCTCACCTTCCTCCCTTGCATGCGCTTCCCCTGGCTCTCTAGGTTCTTGCACTTGGTCTTCCCCTTTTCCCTGCGCCGGGATTTCCTCTGGAATCGGGGTTGGTCGCTGTGGCTCGGGCTCCTCTATATAACTTGGATCCGTGACCCCTGCTGTCGATCCATTTGTTTTCCCTGCTTCTGTTCCCTTATTACTGTTCCGTGCTTCTTGGTTGGGACCCAAATCTGTCTGAGGTGCCCTATCCGTTTTTTCCGATCTTGGGCCCTTTGCTCTTGAGTTGGGTTTTGTCTTACCTACCTGTTTCCATCCTTCACTTGGATCTTTTGCCATGCTTAGGTCTTTAGGACAGTTTCTCTGAAAATGCCCGTACTCATGACATCCCCGACACTTAAATGGCAGTTGTTCGTAATCTAGTTTTTGAAAGTGTTGCCAATCCCCTACTTTAAGCTTGACCGCCTCCGGAAGCCCTACCTCCAGGTTCACCTCTACACAGATGCGAGCACACGAGTACTGATCTTTCGGATCCGCCTTATCGATGTAAGTCCCAAGACCGTTGTTGATTGCCTGAAGCGAGGAGCTGTTCCAGCAATGGATTGGAAGATTTGGGAGTCTCACCCAAACCGGGACTTCCTTGGGAACCTCCGACTCCGGATCGAAACTTGGGTGCCAACGATTCAGATAGAGGCCTTGGGGGCCCATAAAATACGGCCCGTTCCTAAAAATCAAGTCTCGGTCAGCTTTTGAGATGAACTCGAAAATGTAATAACCTCTGCCCACTGTGTAGCAAGTAACACTGTTCTGGATTAAAGGTCTCCAGTTCCTTTGTATCCAATTGTCTGTAGTTTTGGTGGAGGGCCAAAGCCCCATGAACTGACCCACCAATCCTCTCTCAGTTAACGAGACCGCAACTCTCATTGGCTGATCCGGTGGCAGAACGATTTCAGGGACCGTTTCTAGACGTTTTACGAAGCTGGGTGCTACAACGACTATATATTTCTTGCCGTGTCTGGTCAGAAGTTTGCGAAACGCATTGCTGTGAGGGGGAGGAACGCTTGGTTCCCCGCCCTCAGGGGCGGCCATGGAACGAACTCTGTAAGCGGCTAGGTCAAACCTCCCAGCGCCCGCCCAATCGCAATGATAATCTTTTGTTTTGGGTACTTTGTTATGATAACATATTTTTTCTTTTTCATTTATTTAAACTTTGTTTTAATTTTTCAAATATTCTAAGATTCGTCTCTCTCAAATAATAATAATAATAATAATCTATTTTTAAGGTCATGGTTAAGCCATACACCAAACTGTTTGACTGGTAAAGTCTATGAAGGTATACATACCCTACCTCCCTCTGGATTTGAACTTGTGACCTCTTAAGAGGAAACCCATGTTCTTAACCATTAGGCCCACTTAATATTATAAGATTGTTTGCTTTATTTTTTAAATTTTAATCTTTTACAGTTTTATATTATGTCCATCATGTCTATACACTACACACAAGGTAAGTCAAGATTTCTAACTGGTAACTTATCATAATCGAGTGCCTTAATTGATGACTTCACATAATTGAGTACCTTAACAACACACTACCTTACTTTATACCTCGTGGACAAAAAATATATATTAATTAAAATACATTTAAATATTTATGATATATATATATATATATATATATATATATAAGTATTTGATTTTTATATTTATGAAATTTTTATATAACTTTTTTTATAAATATTTGATTTTTATATTTATGAAATTTTTATATAACTTTTTTATAAATATTTGATTTTTTATTTTTAATATGTATATACTTTTAAATATAAATATATTTAATCAAATCTAATTTTTTCTTAAATTAATTTAAATGTTGTATATATCATCATTTAAAGATTTAATGGTTTATCAGCTAATTTTTGTCTCTCTTTGGGATTTTTTTTTTGGATCTCTACTCATGTTTGGGTTGTGCTTAATACACCCACATAATTAAATTTGTTTCTCTTCAGATGAATAGAATTACACTTTTTTCTGTGAAAAAAATAATCATTTAAAGATTTAAATAAATTCATTGATATATAATACTTATTATTATTATTGTATATACTTTCCTAATTTTAATGGAAGTTTTTCGACCAGATGGTTGGTTATATGGAACTTTAAATTTATTCAAAAATAATGATAATTGGATTCTAAGACAATTAATTATCTAGATGAATCTTTTGAATAAAAAAATGATATTTATTATTAAATGTTTTTAAAAAATGCACTTTAATAAACTAATAATATAATGATAATAAATCAAAATTAAAGCAATTAATCATCTCATCAATTTTTTAAATAAAAAATTGATATTTATTATTAAATATTTAAAAAAACACACTTTTATAAATTAATAATATAATGGTTAAGGAAGTAAGTTCAAAAGGTAAAAGAAGCCAGGAAAGAAGGAAAATGGGCGATAATTAGAAATCGAAAAGCTATTGTTAGGGATAGAGACCAGAAGGATAATAATAAATAAGAATTTGGGACACTCGTGATCCTTTTTTGGAACTGTTGTGGCTTTCCATGGTGCAAAGGTCCTATGATAAGTCGAATCCTGAGTGATATTGATATTACCCGTCTTGTTGAAACTTAGGAGCATGTGGAGTCTAAGGTCCCTAACATAGAAGGATTTGTCTTATGGTCGACATGGAACAAAAAATCCCACCGTAGAGGGATATGAGTCATAGCTTGTTTTATTAGAAAGAGCATTTCTCCTCACATTCAACTTCATAAGATTGACCCTCTCAATCACTTCATTTGGATAGAAATTTCAGACATCAATGCTAAGAAGATGTATATAGCAATTTGCTATTTTTCACCTATTAATTCTACTTTTTATAAGAAAAACAATCTAGATAACAATTGTCCCTATAATAATTTAGAACAAGATATTTATAGTTTGAAAAATGAAGGTAATATCCTCCTGCTAGGAGACTTTAATGCTAGGACTACAACTAAACAAGCTACTCTTTTAAGAACTGATTCCAACCATAATCCTTTATGGCTACATGAGGACCTTGTTTTATTTAATAGCTACAAAAGAAGCTTTGAAGACCTAATTGAGAATTTGTTTGAAACTGAGTTGGTCAAGCTCTGYAGCTCTCAAGACCTAATGATTWGCAATGGACTAATTAAGTGGTCAAACTCCAACCAAATGASTTGTATTCATGGGCTAGGTAGTAGTGTTGTAGATTATGTGATATATGATATCCTCATTTCCAACCAAATAACAACTTTTGACCTTCTAAATGACCATGAGCATGACTCTGATCATAAAACTTTAACCCTAACTCTAAAATTTTCCATGCATAAGAGCGCCATTGAAGAGAATTCTGATAATCAAAGGAATCTGCGCTTTGACAAAAGTAAAGTTGACATTTTCTTAAAGGATTTAAATAGTAAATTAAATCTCCTAACTTATAAGGACAACATTGAATAACTCTATCATAATTTTACAACTACCCTTTCCACTTCTATTAACAAGTTCTCTTTTGAGGTGTCCTATAAAAATAATAATAGAATGCCCAACCCTTGGTATGATAAAGAACATAAAATTGCTAGGAAAGCCATTAGGGATGCTTCTAATGAGTCCTTAAAACTAGATAAGATCAATATGTACAAAGCCCTAATTAAAAGGAAAAAAAAGGTACTATATCAATAAAAGGCAAGAGCAACTTTCACAACTATATAAGATGGATCCTAAGAAGTTTTGGAGCCAAATTCTAAACCGCAATACTAAAGAAAATAATAGGATTCCC
>ML781965.1:490782-510459 GCA_009831015.1 Picea engelmannii | reverse complement strand
AAAACTTATTATGGGCTTGAAAACAATTGTAAATCAACTGATCTTTGGAGTTGGGATAAGAAGAAACTCCTCTTTGAGACTCTTGTTACACCTATTATTCTTTATGGATGTGAAGTCTGGGGCTGTAGTATCTCTCGTGAATCTGGGAGAAAGATAGAGCAAATACAAAAGAATTTTATAACCTATAATCTCAAAATTAAAGGAAATACGCCCTATCCTATCCTTCTCTTAGAAACAAGTCTCTCCCCAATTGAGAGCATGGCTATGACTAGATACCTAATGTATAAGAACAAGTTCAACAACATGGAAGACAAGAGGCTTCCTAAAATTGCTTCAAAATCGAGTCATAAACACCATCGACTCAAGCGAGGATGGCATAAAGATGCCCGATCTTGGCTAAACTATTGGGGAATCATGGAAGACACCATTTGCAGAATAAAGATACTATTAAAAAAAACGTCAAATCAAAATTTAAGGAGAAAATGTGGTGTGATAAAGAGTTAGAGGAAAAAAAAAATTAAGGTATTATAAGGATGTAATCAACCCTAATCGAGAAGATCAAAATTATCTATCTGTTTTTCCAAGTGTAAAGAAAAAAATAAGCATTGCTAAGATAAGAACAAATTCTCACGAGCTCCATAGTGAAACTGGGCATTGGTCAATTCCTAAAACGCCACGGGATGAAAGAGTGTGTCATCTTTGTGACACTAAGAATGTTGAAGATGAAACACTTTTTCTCTTAGATTGTCTAGCCTATACCCATATTAGATCTCATTTTCAAAATATTTGTCACACTACCAACCTTCCTAACCTCTTAACTCAACAAAAGTATGGTGATCTTGGAAAGCTTCTCTTAATGCTTTTTGAGCACAAAAACAAAATTCTAAAGAATCACAAGTAATCACTTACCCTCTTAAAGTCCAATAGACCAATTTGGTCTTAATGGACGTTAATCATCAACATCGTCAAATCAAAATGAAAAATTCATTAAAATATATAATACAATATTATAAAAAATAAAAAATCATCTATAATTTATAACATGGAATTTGTGCATATACATCGTGGCATATAACATGGAATTAATATGTTTTATAACCACATGTCCACCATTTCCATATTTTGATCCACTTTTAATGGGTTTAAAAGATATGGTTTTAAATACCATACGATATATGGTATAACGTGGCATCACTTTTGAATGGCGCATATCATATGGTTGAAAAACCATATTACCATATCGTATGAAAATTTGGAAATGACATATTGTGGCAAATACATTTTAATATCGCGCACCATTTAATATGGTTGTATAACCATATTATAACTAACAATAAATAAAAATATGCCATAGCCATTGAACAAGTCACGCGATGCCATAGTGGTTAGCGCATTTGGTTGAGGTCGTTGGCGCTTGAAGGGGTTTCAGTTTTGAAACTACCGGCGGACATATAGACCAACTTTTGAACTCGACCCTTATTGGCCTAATCAGGGTGCCACGTGGTACCATTGGATTGGGCCACGTGGCACTGTTTGATTGGACCGTACAACTAGGTTACAACATAGTCACCAGCCAACACATCAATCCAGTTCCTGCCATGTGTCTGCCTGTCCACCTACCATGTGTCATCCTCTGCCACTTCCACGTGTCATCTCTAGAAGGTGCCATGTGTCTTTTGACAAGTTGACTGTTTCTCTATTTGGGAAATCGATCAGAAGACGATAACTTTCGCATACAGTGTCCATTTGAGAAAAAAATATATGGCCGGAATTAGCGCGACGAGCCAGACACAATAATGCTAGTTTCGTTCGATTTCAAGAACTTTGATTTTTAGACATTCCTGGATCCATTTTGGATCAACAGGTTTACTACTATTTTCACTTTTTTTTAGCATGTCTTGATCATACATGTGACACGATATTTAGAGTGAGGGGATGAAATCTTTATTTGTTTTTTCAAACTACTCTTTTGCGAGACTCAACAACGAGAAATAAAATTTATCATATAGAAGTTCAAAGTATCCATCTTTATTTATTTGAAAGGTTCCATTTTCCACTTGTATATGCTTGTTTTTCATGATTTTTATTTATCAAATAGAAGTTGAAAGTATCCATCTTTATTTTTGTGAAAGATTCCATTTTCCATTTGGATATGTTTGCTTTTTTAATGATTTTTTCAAAATTTTAAATTTTTCTAAATGAAAAAATACATTGATCTTCTATTTTTTTTTTTTTTTGTCAAATAAAAAAATTTACTCATTTTATTTCTAAAAACAATACTTATGTATGGCTTCATAGCCTAAAGCATCATACATATTATATATGGCTTCATAGCCTAAAGTATCATACAACATAGCATTATACATCTTATATATGGCTTCATAGCCTAAATTATCATAGCATGCACAACGATTCATAATGATGTTTCTAATACATGTTCATACCAATAAGGTATTCAAGTGATTGAAAAGTAAACTATGTAAGACATGCTTCACATCCTACAATACTTTCCATACGAAAAGTAAACTTTGCAAGACATGCTTCATATCCCACGTAGGGGTGAACTACATTATTGGCATAATGTCCATACAATTCAGGATAATATATTTCCTCCCTACTTGCATACCTTGAGTCTATTCTTTGTTGCAAAACTAAATCCAAAAATAAAAACCTTAAACTCAAACTTTCTAGAGGTTAGGGTCATAGAGGAAGACCTTGACCAGAAGGAGGCCTTACCTCTTGCTAAGGTTTATTTTAAATGACTTGGATCCTACAAAAAGCCACTTGGACCCCAATAGGATCTATACAACTTTGAGCCCTCCAACAAGTGTATATGCAATGTTCCCAAGCTATAAAACCCTATGAAGTTCTAAATAGTGTGTCGAGGTCAAGACAAGGTCAAAGTACTCAACCTCCAACTAAACATCGAAAAAGAGGGTCCACCACTAAGAAGAGTCTTCCATGATAATAGTGACCTCTAGGCCATTGAGCACCGCATAGCTTATCCACCAATCACCATCAGTTTGAGCCGTGAACACTAAATCTCGTGGAGCAAAGGAGGAAGAAATCCCAAAAACATCACCATCATTGAAGAAGTCTCCCACCACTAGCACCCATATCACTCGATATAACACCAAAAATCCTTCCTTTTCCATTAATGAACCATGGGATTCCATATGATAGTATCCTTGGATAAACTAGACACAACATTATACGTAGGGGTGACACAAAAACCTATGACTAACTAGCAAACCTATGACATTCATAACAATAAAGTAGGGGGTTGCAAGAGGGCTTGGTGGTAGAAAATATGGAGTGACTAGAGTAAAACCCTAGCTACCCCTCTCAGAGCACCATGTCACAACCTTTTTCAGAGACCCTCCCTCCCTTTATGCCTAATATTCACCTTCTAAATTTCTAACCATGTATGTATTTTTTTGTTTGCTAGTTTGTCCGTGACTTGCAGGACTAGCATATGGTCTAAGAAACCATGACCGAGGGGTCTCTAAGACGTCAAAATCACTCGAGGATCTCACCTGGCCTGAGCCACACCAACCCTTAGCATGGTTGGATTTTAGGTGTCTCCTCCTGACTAGCTAAGTTTCGAACCTAGGTCACCTTACATAATGAGGCCCATAGAAACCAATCACCAACGAGATTTGAAAACCATGTATGTATTTCAATTTATGATGGTACTTTATATATATATATATATATATATATCCTTTCTAGTTTGAATTTTTTCCTTAAATGAGTTTTATAACCTTTAATTTTTTTTTTTTATAAATTTAAATCCAAAAACAAAATTTTTATACTTATAAATTAAAATATACTTATAATTATATGAATTTTGCAAATTTCAGTCTAAGACTTTCATTAACAAAATAAATCTAGACTTTTTAAAAAACTCTTCAAGTTTTACTCAATCAAACCACTAAGCTAACATTATGAAGATTTTACCTTGGCCTCAAAACTTATAAACGAAATCATTAATCTGCCAACTCGTTATCCCCTAAACCACTAACTCCCCCAATCATTAACTAAGTATCCCAACAACTACTAAGTCATAAACCCACTAACCTCTTTGTTATCCATTGTTTTATTCATCACATGATAAAACCACATTTTTAATGAAACCTTGTCAAGATGTTCACTCCTAAGCCATTTTCCAAAGAAAAATGCTTACCAAAACCCCCAAAAGATAACAATAATGGAAAATTTGACGAGTTTCCCATAAAAGATGTTGAAAAAAGGAGAATTGTCAATAATCCTTCAATAATTGTGGAGCTCCATGCATGTGTCCTGAAAAGCCACGAACTTACATATATTTAAGAAAAGGCTTGTGGCAAGATGTAAATGCATGTCCAAAATCTCAATAATGGAAACAACTGAAATGGTGACTAAGAGAGAACTTAGCTGACACATACACATGGATGGAATTTCCAAACGTCATCTATAATTATTGCCTCTCTAATTGACTAAAAAATAAGTCACCTCCTCCATGTGTACAATGTCTAGATTTTGCTAGGTTATGGTGTTTCTTTATTGATTCATTGCTCATCTTGTGAGTGCTAATGTTTTGCACTCTTAGTGTAACATACCCARCCACCCCTAGGCCGGGCTACACCACTTCAAGCCCACTTCTGGAYTTCTTTCGACTTTTGATCTAACTTTTAATTAATAAAGATGCATGAAGTAKTCACATGCATAGATCAAGATTCATGCTACAACATAAATAAATGAGACATATGYCATGCACAACAATAACCAACAAGCATGCATATTATAGATACAAATTTCATAGATAAATAAATACATAGTGGGATACATACAAAGGTAAATAAAACCATGACAGAAAGCACTTATSTTTTATAAAAYGAATCGTCAACTGGCTGCAGACCAAAGACATTCCACCCAACCGTAGACATTGTTGTCCCAAATCTCAACATCAATGTCACCCCTGAGCTAGGGCTATGAATCCACAAGGACAATTCCAGAGTGTCGCTCGGCTTCCCAAACCAGTCAACACTCAACCTCTCACAGGCTTCTCAACACCCACAACAATCCAAAGTACACCAACTCTCTTCTACCCATCCTTCACAACTGAATAGAATGGACCCCCTTCTTTGCCACACAGTCCCTCATGCTGTCCATCTCCTTCCAGGGCTCCAGTGCATCTGATCAAGAGTCTCCATGCTGGGACTCTCAGGATTCACAACTATGAGAAAAGCTGAACATAGGCTAAAGAATCTCGGACATGCAGGCCTTAATTCATGGCTGGAATACACCAGCAGTCTCTGTAGCCAACAAAACCATGACTCCTCTTCAACAATTCGTTTTCCCTTCCAAAGCCAAACACGAATGAGAAAAGACGAGTGGGTGAAAGCGTGAATGGAGAGAGAACAGGGTGAAAGGTGTGAACACTGAACAATGAACAATGAACAATGAATGAGTGAATGAGTGAAGAAGAAGCAACCCCCACCACAGACCAAATATGGGTTTATGTATTTCATGGAATTAAGGAACCACTTGGCCTTCCCCTCAAGAATCTCATGTAACTGATATTCTCCATTAAAAAAAAATGGGTAAGTAAAATATAAAATTAATACTTAGCACCTCAATCCCCCTCTAGCGTGGAATCATAGCCCCCTATAAGTCTTGTCCTTGTCTGTCTAGTAGCCAGTGATGTATTTATTATTAATAATGATCAAACATTACATTTCCTAGGCACATTGGCCTCTTTCAATTGTTTGGGCACTCTGGCCTTTCATGGATTAACAAAATACATTATTTAATACAGGGCTCAAAACCCAGGGTGTTACATCCCCTCCCCCTTATTTTGGCACTGTCCTCAATGCATATTTAAAACATAAACAAAATTTCAAAATTTATTCAAAAAGTTGCGGGTACTCTTCTCGCATGGCATCTTCATGCTCCCAAGTAGCATCTTCAGGACCGTAGCAGGTCCACTGGACTTTTACTAGCTCTATAACTCAATTCCGGAGCATTTTGACTTTTCTCTCCAATATTCGCATTGGCTGGACTTGAAAGTCTCCCTCTGTCTCTACCTGAATCAAATACCAATAAATAACATGGTTAGGATCATGTACATATGTTTTTAGCAAAGAGACATGAAATACATTATGCACATTCATGGAAGCAGGCAATGCAAGCATGTATGCAACTGGCCCTATTCTGTTTAATATCTCAAATGGACCACATAATCTCGTTGCTAGCTTTGTACAACTACCCAACTTCAAAGAGATTTTCTTGGGCTTCACTTTTAAAATCACACGCTCCCCCACTTTAAATTCTCTAGTTGTTATATTCTTATCTGCATAAATTTTCTGTCTATCTTGAGCTGCCTTTAAATTATGCTTAATTCTAACCATCCGGTCTTCCATATCCTTGAGAAATTCTGACCCAAGCAACACTCTGTTTGTTGGGTTGTCCCAACTCACTGGAGTATTGCATTTCCTACCATACAACGCTTCAAATGGGATCATTTTCAATGAAGCTTGATACCCATTATTATAGGCAAACTCAACCAAGTGCAAGTAATCTTCCCACTTAGATGGATTATCCATCACATACATTCTCAACATGTCTTCAATTACTCGATTGACTGTCTCTGTCTGCCCATCTGACTGTGGATGGTATGCTGTGCTAAGGTTCGGATTTGTACCAAATCCTTTAAACAATTCCCTCCATAAATTTGAAGTAAACTTTGTATCTTTGTCTTGTTGGAGTTACTTCACACACACCTAGGATTTCTTTTTCCTAAGGTTTTTCCTTGTTTATTAGTCATTATTAGTCATTATCTAGTCTTCTATAATTTAGGGGAGAATATTCCACCTGGAGAATATTCTCTTCAGTTGACACTTCAGTTTGACTAGTTGAGTTGAGTCTAGATGCTGCATTGATCTTGTCACCATGCAACATTGGGATCATCACCATGTTAATGCACACTTGCCTTGGTTTCATCACCAGACTGGCACATTACCCTTGATTCGTTGATCTTCTCCTCACTACACTCTGTTTCAACGAGTTAACTGAAGATTGGTTGACTAGTTAACTCAGCTAGGTGGCAGTTCACTCCCGTAACTGCCTGAGAGACTAGACTAGGTGGCATTTCACTCCCGTAACTACTGGTGTGTGTCCATATCACTCTATACCACCACTATGGTGCATTGTTTCTCCTCTAGTGCGCATTGATTGAGTTATACAGAGTATATCATGTGTAAATTATTCATTATTCACAACGATTAATGAGAATTATTCCATTCTTTCTCTCTTTCTTCTTCTTTCTCAATTTCTCTCTGCAAATATGTGTGGTATTTTCTAGATAGATCTATTCTATGCAGGTTCAACATATTCACACCAAATTTTTTTGTAGGTACAAAAGATTGAAGACAACAGAAATATGGATTTCCAAAAAGAATTCATTCTTACACCTTACAACTACTTTGCATGGAAGGAGAGAATAATGATTCATCTTCGAACCATAGGATTTTACAGGTTAACCTTGAATATAGATACAAAACCAACATCAACCACAGAAAAATCCAAGTATTTAAATCGAATGGATGAAGCACTCAGAACAATTTGCAGTCTTCTTTCTCCCGGTCTCCCTTTTCACATATCTTCTTGTAAGACTCCCAATGAAGCCTGGACCACCTTGGAAGGGCTCTTTGGCAATCAGGATGAGATGGGGGAACACATGATAGAGGTGGAATTGCTCACATTGGATCCAAAAATCTTTGACAATATCCAATATTTCTTTACAAAATTCAAGGATTTACTGTCGCAACTGAAAGCTTGCGGGGTTGATAAATCTAAGGAGGAGAAATAAATGGTTCTCACCATTCTCTCCAAAATTGGTCCTGAATTCTTTGTGTTCGTATCAACATTCCATTTAGTTAGATTCGCCTTTGGAGGCACCTGGAAGATGCCTTCTCTTGAGGACTTTATCGAATCCCTGACACAAGAGAAAACCGAGCTCATTAACATGGGAAAAATTAAAGGCTCAAAGGCGCATGCACTTACTGTGCAATATGGCAGCCATAAATATAATCAATCTAAAGATAAGGACAAAAGGGAATCTCATGCACATCCAAAGAAGGAAGGGTACACAAAACCCTTCACTGATGCCTCCAGATCCAAAGGGGGAAAGGGAAGAAAAGGGGAGAAATGCACATACTGCCATAAAGGATTCCATCCAGAATCCGCATGAATGCAGAAAAAAATAGATCTAATGTTTCAAATACTTCAACAAAACAACCTTGGAGATCGCATCCCTAAGGCCGCTAAGAAGAAGAAGCCAGAAGATCAGAATCCCAAGAAAGACAATTCTAGCCATGCCTTGATTGCCATCAACTCCTCTCCCGATGCTTGGATCGTAGATTCAGGAGCATCACATCACATGGCTGCCACAAAAACAGTCTATTCTTCATTGGATGCATGTAAAGGTCCTCCTATTCTGATGGGGGAGAACTCTCTAGTCGAAGTCACCGAAAAAGGAAGGATTGAACTCACCAACGAAAGCTTCGAGAATGTGCTACACGTTCCTAAACTTTCCGTCAACCTTCTCTCCATGTATTAGATGACAAATTACGACACCTGAAATAAAGTCACATTCACACAAAATGCACTGGTCATCTATGACATGCAAACCAACTCCAGGGTTTCTACCGGTGAGGTAAATCATCAATATAGATTGTATACATTTTCTGAATTTACTGAACTAGATTCTACTTTACTACTTACCCATTTTGATGAAAGTAGTAGGATATGGCATGAAAGGTTTGGAAATTTTAATTTCAGATATATGCAACATCTTAGCAAACAAATATTGGTTGATGGTCTACCAAACATCGATTTCTCCAAGGGGTATGTGAGGGATGTGTTATGGGAAAACACCCTCAAGAGAATTTCGATAAAGGAAAGTCTCAGAGAGATTCCACACCTTTAGATCTGATCCATAGTGACCTCATGGGTCCTTTTCCACATCTATCTATCAACAAATCTAGGTTTGTTCTCATTTTTGTTGATGATTTCTCACGTTTCACATGGATTACTTTCTCAAGAAAAAATCCGAGGTCTTTCAACACCTCAAAGATTTCAAAGCCCTGGTTGAGACACAGTCCAGAAAGAAAATCAAAGTCCTACGAACTGATAACGGGGGAGATTATGTCAATCATGATATCCATAATCTTTTCCATGATGTATGGATTTAGTTGCAACACACAGTTCCCTATACTCCGGAACAAAATGGAGTTTCTGAGCAGAAAAACAAATCTCTAAAAGAGATGGCATCTTGCATGCTGCACACAAAGTCACTACCACAGAGACTATGGGACGAAGCACTTAATTGTGCAACCTACATCCAAAACAAATATCCCCATAGATCTGTCAAGGATAAGACCCCCTACGAGGCTTGAAGCGACCTCAAACTGGAAGTGACTCACTTTCGTATTTTTGGTTCACGTGCATGGGCCTAGATTCCCTCTGAAAAGAGGAAGGCACTTGATCCACATAGCACTGAGTGTATTTTTGTTGGATACCTTGATGGTGTGAAGGAATATAGACTTATTGATCTTTTCTTGGACTAGATCATCATTGAGCAAAGTGTCCAATTCGAGGAAAGTATCTTGCATGTACATCAGCAACCACATGCAGACACCTTCATTCTTCCAACTGTCTGAGATGATGAACATGCACATGCTCACTCTTCTTCAGATGGGAGTTCTAATTCAGAGGACTCAGATGATTAAGATACAGGGTCAGTACAGTCAGATGCAGAGTCAGAGCATCCAGATGCAGATGCAAAGCCAGAGAAAAGGCCCAAGTGGGCACAAACTACTCTTCAGGATGCAGGGGATCTTGTTGGTGATCCAATCGATACTAGGAGGACTCGATCTAATTTCGAGGAGCCTCCTGTTGCACTCACTGCCACTAAACCATTGCCCTCCATGCATCTTTTCTTAGTCCAGTCTTCAGATCCACAGTATTATGGTGAGGCTGCTGGAAATCCATTTTGGAGGAGTACAACTCCCTCCTCGAGAAAAAGACTTTGGATCTGGTTCCCCTTCCTTCTGTAAGGAAACTTGTCAGATGCATATGGATCTATAGGACCAAGAGCGCAACAGATGGACAGATTAGAAGATACAAAACCAGGATTGTTGCCAAAGGCTTTCAACAGGTGCATTGCATTGACTATGATGATACCTTCGCTCCAGTAGCGAACATGGATTCCATACGATTGGCACTTTCCATTGAGGAAACCAAGGGATGGGAAGTCCAACAGATGGATGTGAAGAATACATTTCTTCACAGTGATCTCTTTGAGGAGATCTATATGGAGCAGCCCCAGGGATTTATGAATGACTCATCTTTGGTCTGTCGACTGAAGAAGGCCCTTTATGGCCTCAATTAGGCTCCGAGGGAATGGTATGCCAAGATGGACTCCTACCCGTCGTCACAAAACTTTGTACGTTGTAAATCAGACCCGAATGTCTACATGCTCAGGATGACTAATTCACTTCTACTCTTAGTTCTGTATGTTGATGATTTGCTGATCATCGGTTTCTCGACTTCATCGATTGCTGCAATAAAGAGGATTCTACATGATAGGTTTTTGATGATGGACATGGGTCCGCTACACTTGTTCCTTGGACTTGAGATCGGTCAGGATGCATCAGGCATCAAACTATCTCAGGCCAAGTATGCACAAGATCTCCTTGAGATATTTCACATGATAGACTGCAAGTTTGCTCCAACTGCTTTCCTATCAGGAGTCAAACTTGAGGATGGCAGGGATACTCCACTGGTTGACAACACACTGTACAAACAACTAGTGGGGAGCTTGTTGTATCTCATGCACTCCAGACCAGACCTCTCCTATGCAATTGACACAGTTTCCAGGTTCATGTAGGAGTTGCATGAGCTACATTGGAAGGCTGCAAAGTGTATCCTTTGATACGTACAGAGCACCATCACCTTTGGGATTCATTATGCAACATACTCTACATTAGATCTCATCGGGTTTACTGATGATGACTGGGTTAGTGATAGCACTGATCTCAAGTACACATCTGGTTACTCACTTAGTCTTGGTTCCAAGCCTATCTGTTGGTTGAGAAAGAAGCAAGCTGCTATTTCTCTTTCTTCATCTAAGGCATAGTACAGAGGGGTAGTTAACATAACCATTCAGGCTATGTGGCTACAACATTTTCTCACTGAGTTGGGAATTCAGTTTCATTGACCGATCATCATCTGGTGTGACAACGAGAGCACTCTGAAGTTCCGAATAGATCCAGTTTAGAGGCAATGAACGAAGCAAATCAAGATCCACATGCACTACATTTGAGACTTAGTACACGAGGGGATCATCGACCTACAATTATGTCCTTCAACAGAACATATGACAAACATCTTCACCAAGACCTTCACTGAGCATAAGTTCCACTCTCTGTGAAGTCGTCATGGAGTGAAGGACACAGTTGCATAACAACTATGAGTTCTTATTTTTACATACATTGTACCTTGAAGGGGGGGTTTTCCCATGATGTTTTTCCTCTTTCCTCACTTTATTTCAGTGTATCTTTTGTATTTGGGTACCTATCATGGCCTCATTGCCGAGACCCATTCTTTATTTTCACCACAATGATGTTCAGGGGGGTGTTGGAGTTACTTCACACACACCTAGGATTTCTTTTTCCTAAGGTTTTTCCTTGTTTATTAGTCATTATTAGTCGTTATCCAATCTCCTATATTTTAGGGGAGAATATTCCACCTTGAGAATATTCTCTTCAGTTGACACTTCATTTTGACTAGTTGAGTTGAGTCTAGATGATTCATTGGTCTTGTCACCATGCAACATTGGGATCATCACCATGATAATGCACACTTGCCTTGGTTTCATCACCAGACTGGCGCATTACCCTTGATTCCTTGACCTACTCCTCACTACACTCTATTTCAGTGAGTTAACTGAACATTGGTTGACTAGTTAACTCAACTAGGTGGCAGTTCACTCCCATAACTGCCTGAGAGACTAGAATAGGTGGTAGTTCATTCCCGTAATTGCTGGTGTGTGTCCAGATCATTCTAGACCACCACTATAGCACATTGGTTCTCCTCTAGTGCACATTGGTTCTCCTCTAGTGCACATTGATTGATTTCTATAGAGTATATTATGTGTAAATTATTCATTATTCACAATGGTTAATGAGAATTCTTCCATTCTTTCTCTCTTGCTTCTTCTTTCTCAATTTCTCTCTGCAAATGTGTGTGGTATTTTCTAGCTAGATCTATTATGTGAAGGTTCAACACATTTACATGTCTGAGACAATTGTCTTAGGTATCCCATGCAATCTAGCAATCTCCCTCATGTAAATTTATGCAATATTAGCTACTGTATGAGTCATTTTTACAGGAGCAAAATGAGAAGCCTTTGTCAATTTATCAACCACTACCATTATTGAATCATGTTGTCATTTTGTCCTGGGAAATTTAGTTATAAAATCAATGCTTACCACTTCCCACTTCTTTTCTGGAATTGGTAATGGTTGTAGCAAACCCCCTGGGTGCCTATGCTCAACCTTCACTCTCTGACATTCCATACATCTGGCAATGTAATCAACAACATATTTTTTCATTCCTGACCAAAATAATTGACTTATTACTGCTGCAATTGTTTTATGGTAACTAGGATGTCTGACATATAGAACATTATGCATTTCTTTTCATACCAAATTCCTAAGTTCTACAGAACTAGGAACATAAATTCTATTTTTATGCATAAGTAATCCATCTTCCTTCATCTCATATTCTTTAATTTTCTGTTGTACATTTTCTTGTTGTAAGCTTTGTTTTACCTATAGGTAATGCTGATCTGTGACAACAACATCTAAAATTCTTCTCTTTTAATGTGACTGAAGCATACTAACAACTGTAGCATGCATGGGATGTACTCTTCCGCTAAGTGCATCAACAACTTTATTTTCTTTTCCTTTGATATGCTTGATGTCAAAATCATATTCACTTAAAAATTCCATCCATATCATCTGCCTAGCATTCAAAGTTGTCTGTTCAAAAAGATATTTTAGACCACTGGGGTCTGTTCTTAATTCAAATACCTTCCCCATGAGATAATGCCTGCACATCTTCAATGCGTGAACAATGACAACAAGTTCCAAGTCATGTGTGGCATAGTTCCTCGCATGTTCTTTAAGCTTTCTAGAATCATAACCAATGACATGTCCATTTTGAGTGAGGACTTCACCAAGTCCTTCCTTGCATGCATATGTACACACCACAAAAGTTTCATTTGGGTCAACAATATTTAAAATAGGAGCACTAATAAGTAACTCTTTCAATAGATTAAAGTTCTCTTCACACTCTGTTGTCCATTCAAATTTAATTCCCTTCTTTTGGAAATATGAGATGGGATGAACAATCTTAGAGAACCCTCCTATAAATATTTTGTAGTAACAAACTAACCCATAAAATATCTGACTCTGAAACATTCTTGGGTGTTTCCATCCTCTAATGGCTTCAATCTTCTCTAGATCCACTGATATACCTTGTTTTGAAATAATGTGCCCCAAGTAATGGATCTGTCTTTGGTGAAAATAACACTTACTAAGCTTGGCATACAAATGATGTTCCCTCCGCACTTGCAATACAAATCTCAGGTGATGTTCATGCTCTTCCTCTGACTTAGAATATACACGTATGTCGTCCAAGAATACTATGACAAACTTATCCATGTAATTTCTGAATATGCCATTCATTAAGCACATAAAGACAACTGGTGCTTTGGACAATCCAAATGGCACCACTACAAATTCATAATTCCCATACCTGGTTCTAAAGGCTGTCTTATTGATGTCTTTCTTACCTGATGGCATCCCGATCTCAAGTCTATCTTTGAAAATATCTTTGCCACTCTTAGCTGATCAAAGGGGTCATCAATTCTGGATAGAGGGTACTTATTCTTTACAGTGTATTTATTCAACTATTGAAAGTCAATACACAACCTCAAAGTTACATCCTTCTTTTTGACAAAAAGTACTGGTGCTCCCTAGGGTGAAGCACTTGGACGTATGTACCCTTTCTTCAACAATTATTCCAACTACATTTGTAATTCTTTTAATTTTGGTGTACTCATTCTATAAGGTGTTTTTGATACCGGGGCAGCTCCTGACACTAAATCAATAGAGAAATCTATCTCCCTCTTTGGTGGAAACCCTGGTATTTCTTGGAATACATCTTCAAATTCTTGAGGTACCAAAAATTCTTCAAGGCTTGGCCCCTTTGTATTTTCTAGATCCTCCACATGGGCTGCATATAATTGACATCCTTTTCTGAAATATGTCTTCAGCTGTAAGGCTGAAATCTCCGTTATAGAGACGGGTCTTGGAACTCCTTTCACAATGCTCTGTTTTCCTTCTTCATCAAGACATGTAAATGTCTTGTTATGACAATCTAGGACAACATGATGCTTGTCCAACCAATCCATTCCAATTAGAATATCATAAGATCCCAATGGTATAATATTTAGATCAACATTAGTATTCACACCATTAATAATTATGGAACAACCTCTGACCATATCATGGATTCTCCTTTTGGTTCCAGTGGCTAGCTGAATCAAACTTGATTTTTCAAGCTTCCTTTTCTCCAAACTTAATCTATCCACTATTTTAGGATCAATGTAACAATGAATTTATCTTGAATCAATTAAAATAACAACATGCTGATTAATGATCTTACCTTCGACCTCGATCATATTGGATTGGTACTCTGCCTGTCGATCATCTAAAGCTGAATATATTCTTCCCATGTCTTCTACTGTTGCAGCCTCTTGGATGTTATACATGGTCTTCACTTTGTCCTTTATATAAGGGAAATCCTTGTACAAGTGATATTCTTTGCATCCCCAACATTGGATTGGTGGTATTCCCCTTTTTCCCAAGGAGTATTCTCTCTTGGATTCATCCTTAGCATATTGGTCTTGATTATTTTTATTAGGGCTATTTCTATTGAAAGGAGGTTTGAATCCCTTCCTCCTCTGATAAAATTTCTCCTTCTTCTTATCCTTCCAATATTTATGCAAAGACTCTCTACCCTTTCCTGGATCATACAGGTACTTAGCCTTCCTGATAGTATTAATAAAATTCCTAGGTTCATCATATTGAATCTTGTCTTTATAAAAGGATGGTAATCCACTTAAAAACCTCCGTACTTTCACCTTCTCATCTTTTATAAACCCCACATACTTTAGAAGCCTCATGAAATTCTTTTCATACTCTGCCATGGTCATGCTTCCCAGCGTAAGTTCAAATAACTCCTGCATTTTGTTGTCATAGAAGTGCTCTGAAAGGTACTCCTTTTGAATATATTTCTTGAACCGCTTCCAAGTGATCCTACTCTCATTAATGTGCTCAACTTACTTCAACTGATCCCACCACATAACAACTTTCCCATGTAAATGATATGTGGAAATTATGGCTTCTAGGTTTGATGAGTTATGCAATTGAAAATACCTCCTGAGTTGGAGAAACCATGCCTCAACATCGTCTTCCCTTTCTCTTTCACCATCAAAGGATGGTGGCTTAAGCTTCCTCAACTCTCCTTGCAAACTGTCCAATTCATGTCTTCTTCTTTGGTGCCTAAAATGAGACACCTCTGGGCTACTTATGGAATCTTCAGATGCATAAAATTTCCTTACTGAGTAGGGAGGTGAGTGATGCCTATGAGTTATGCTAGCACTTCTTAAATAACCAATTCTTCTGCAGTCATCTCTTCTTTCACGACATCTTCCCTCTTCCTCCTGTTTTGAGTTTGATCCATTCTTTGTTTGCCTTTGCAACTGACTTAAGATTTGCATCACTTGAGAATTTATCTGATTTTATTCTCTTATCAGTCTCTCATTGCCTGCTTTGTAACTCTGCACTTCTATTTTCAGGCTTCTCACAGTCTCTATCAATTTTTCTTGCTCCCTTATGACCCGGTGTCCGTTAGATTCTGTCTCTGCATTACCAACATTGATATTTCGACCTTTGGCCTCTTTATCATGGCTGGAAGCTCCCTCTCCTTATTCCATTTCTTGAATATGCATTTTGAATTGATATGTTTACTCTCCCTAATTCTGCAAAATGTGCAAGACACCATTTTGTTAGAATTATGAATATTAAATTTTTTTCCAACAATGCTACAGGTTCTTTTTATTCTCAATTCATGAAGAATATATTATCATTCTCCATATTATAACACTTCCATGTTATCCTTTAACTGGTACAAAATTTGAATTCTACATAGGCGCTTCCTCCAAACCACTTTCCATGTGACCATGGATTGAAATGAAGTGCTTATTCACTCTTTAGCGCCTTCTTCTGTATTCTTCTACACAAGAGCTTTTTGGTACACAATGTCTGAGGGCTTGGTCACTTCTAGGCCCTCCACGCCTCTAATTGACCCCTTTACCTTATCATGAGACTAATGATAGGACCAAGTCCTCCAGAATTCATCCTTCGACTATTATCCCTTTTCAATCTCCGATTTCTCCCATAGTTAAACTTCATCAAATCCCTTCCAATAAATCTACTAGCAGATCAAACGATTGATATTTGATCTCCCATCGACTGGACTATCCCGCCCCATATGGAGGCTTCAACGAGATCGACGGTCATGACTTAATCGAACGTTGAGATGGAAGACCTTAATCAATTCAGGACTTCAGTGCTTGATGACTCCAAAACATTACCACTCCCAAGTTGCTTAACTCCCCCAGAGTGATACTCGCCAAAGTACTTGCCCTAGACTTCCACTGTTGATCCAATGACCATGAATTAATCAAGCATTGGGATGAACGATCCTTAATCATTTCGGGACTTCGATGCTCCGAGACTCTAGAAAATTTCAATTCTCGAGTCGTTCCTCTTCCCCAGAGTGATAACTGTCGAAGTGCTTACGCCATCCTTCCCCTGCTTGATCTAATGGTTGAGAAAGGTCCCGAAGGGATCTTAGATCGACGGTCTGCGTGAATTCACAACTTCGGTCTTCGACACTTTCGCTGGTAGAGACGTTGTACACCCATGGAGGCCATACTCACGGAGATGACATGACATGCTCATGCCATCTATGGTGACATGGAACCATGACATGCGTGCCACGTCTCACTAAACAATGAGCAGGTTGGGGTCCAAAAGGTACTGAATCCAGGTAACACGTGTCCCCACATGGCACCCCTACCACGTGTCACTAAAAATGAGTAGGTTGGGGTCCAAGAGGTACTGAATCTGGGTAACACATGTCCCCAAATGGCACCCCTACCATGTGGCCTACGACACATCATCCATCAAATTGACGATCCACATATCTGCTCTAGATCTGATGACCTACGTGATTTGACGACGACGAATTTACACTTCGTGGTTTCGACACTTCGAGGCTTCGACACTTCGGGGATTTTACACTTCAGGGCTTCGCCCATTTTCCAGTAATCGCCAGAGTGGCGAAGTTCTGAAGCTCTGAAACTTCACTATCCTTCTGCCCTTGCTAGATCCGATGGTCAACATTACTTTCAAAATCCTTCCCTCGATCTAACGGTTGACAGAAATTCAACGCTCCAGGACTCTGGGTTATAGCAGTTCTAAAAGGGTTCGATTCTCCCAGAGTTAAAATTTCCGAAGTGGTCAACGCTAGAGGACCCTGACTAATGACCGAGATTTCACCCGATCCTCATATCATATCGGATAGCCGACAGGAATTCACGACTTTGGCCTTTTTCATGCTTCTTCCCTATCTCCCAAATATCACTGAAGCAACAAAGTTCCATAGTTTTCCATCTCCTGCTCGGCTTCGATCAACGACTAACGATCGACATGTTCGATCTGACAACTGTGAATTAATCTCTCCCAACCTTTGGTTTCACCTTTATTTGACAATCCTCATTCACCTGTCTTCCGATCTAACGATCCAAAAATCCTTGATTCCACGGTATTGATCGCTCCAGAAATCAAAAGGGAACGATCACAATTCTACGATCCTTTGCAAAGGATCTCTATTTGCATGATGCTCTGGCTTCTGCACGATCTCTGCAATGCTATCTCTCCCGAGCTTTAAGATTTCAAGGACATATTCATTCTTAACCATAATACCTTGTCCAACAATTTCGACCCATACCAGTCTGATGTTTCAACCAGAAGCTCTGATACCAATCTGTAACGTACCTAGCCACCCCAGGCCAGGCTACACCACTTCAAGGCCATTTCTGGACTTCTTTCGACTTTTGATCTAACTTTTAATTAATAAAGATGCATGAATGATTCACATGCATAGATAAAGACTCATGCTACAACATAAATAAATGAGACATATGTCATGCACAACAATAACCAACAAGCATGCATAGTATAGATACAAATTTCATAGATAAATAAATACACAACAGAATAAATACACAGGTAAATAAAACCATACATAAAACACTTATATTTCATAAAATGAATTACCAATTGGCTACAAACCAAGGACATTCCACCCAACCGTAGACACTGTTGTTTCAAGTCTCAACAACAATGTCACCCCTGAGCTAGTGTTATGAATCTATAAGGATGGTTCCAGAGTGTCACTCGGCTTCCCAAACCAATCAACACTCAATCTCTCACAAGATTCTCAACACCCACAACGATCCAAAGTACACCAAATCTCTTCTACCCAACTTTCACAACCCAAGAGAATGGAACCCCTTCTCTGCTATGGAGTCCCTCAGGATGTCCATCTCCTTCCAGAGCTCCAGTGCACATGATCAAGAGTCTCCATGTTGAGACTCTCAGGATTCACAGTTGTGAGAAAAGATGAACACATGCCAAATCATCTCATACACGCATGCCTTAATTCATGTTGGAATACATCAACAATCTCTGTAACCAACAAAACCATGGCTCCTCTTCAAAAATTCGTTTTCCCTTCCAAATCCAAACGCAAATGAGGAAAGACGAGTGCGTGAAAGAGTGAATGGAGAGAGAATAGGGTGAAAGGTGTGAACAATGAACAATGAACAATGAACAATAAATGAGTGAATGAGTGAAGGAGAAGCAATTCCCAGCACAGACCAAAGATGAGTTTATCTATTTCTTGGAATTAAGGAACCATTTGGCCTTCCCCCCAAGAAGCTCATGTAACTATTATTCTCCATTAAAACTAAAATGGGTAAATAAAATATAAAATAAATACTTATCCCCTCAAGCCCCCTCTCTTGTGGAATCATAGCCCCCTATAACTCTTTTCCTTGTCCGTCTAGCAACTAGTGGTGTATTTATTGGTTTTGATCGGAAAAGCCATAGTGTAGTCAATAGATTGTCGACGTTTCAGATCCAAATTAGGATCCATCTTCAGGACAAAGAGCCTGGGTTTTAAGAGAAAGGGAAGAGCTGGTATAAATACTGGAAGTGGGAAAGTTTCTTAGTGTCGGCTACGTAGAATTATTTAATAAATTTAATTATTTTATAAGATATTACTAGGGTTTATTAAATTTTTGTTTATTTAAAGGTTATGATAGTTTATTAATATTTTTAGGGTTTCTTATTTATAATTAATTATTTAATGTTCTAGGGTTTAGTTTATAGGTAAATTAAATTTTTAATTTTAGGGTTAGGTTAATATAAT
>ML781965.1:455521-489259 GCA_009831015.1 Picea engelmannii | reverse complement strand
GTCCTAAAAATCCACAAGCCTATAATAGATTTAAGGAAAGTTTCATGGCAACGTGTAATTGTGTGTCCAAATTCTCAATAATGGAAGCACTTGAAAGGTTGGATTTGAGAGGACCTAGCTGACACATGCCCATGGAGGAAATTGCTAAATGTTATGTTTTCTACCTCTCTAATTAGCTATAAAATAAGACACTGTCCATGTTTATCATATCCATATTTCAAGGTTATGATGATTGTTTATTGATTCACTACCAATCTTGTGAGTGTTACTAGTTTGCATTCTTAGCCTTCCTCATTCCCTTTATATTGAGTGTTGAGGAAATAACAGTTTCGAGTTTTTTGTTGTTGTTAATTTGGACAAGATATTTTGAAGAGGAATAGCTGGTTAAGGAGTAGGCTTGGAGGTTACCAATATTCATAGAAAGGTATAATTGTTCTCATGCTCTCCTTGATTTAATAAGAATCTTACCACCTTTATTTCTTTGAAATAATCTTTTAAATGGATGCATATTGATATTGCTTCCTTAGCTTAGATTTTGACTTGTTTAATGTACTTTCAACATTTGTTTGATTACATATTTTTAATCTATCCAAAAAATAGTAAAATGTTGAGTTTTTTTGTGTGTAGGTCTCAAGGCGAGTATGTATTGTTTATGATTACTTCTCCTATTACAATTCAAGGAAACAAAAGAGAAGAAGAATAATTTGGGACTTCACAATTCAAGTAAACAAAAGAGAAGAAGAATAATTTGGGACTTCACACTAGGTTGATCCTTTTCTTATCCTCTTCCTTTTTGGTTTAAATAAGTTCTTATTTATTATTGTTTTGATATTTTAATATTAATTTTTTTTAAACTTCATATATTAATTGTCTTGTAGGAATTATTTATGCCCAAAACAATAGTTTAAAACACCAACATCTCAAACATTCTCTTAAGGCTACATTTGAGTAGAAAGTGGAATGCTTCCTAGTATTTACAACCCCTAGGTATTCATAGCTCTTATGTTTTTGTTATGAAAACCGCTATCTCAAACACTCTCTTAAGGCTACATGTGAATATCCCTAGATGGGGTGACATGCGCCCAACCATGCAATTAAAGACAACCCCTGCTTGTCGCCTCTCCTCCATGCTTTAGTTCTCGAGGTTGCACATTAATGGAGGGATATCTGTTGGGAAATTTCGTTCCATGGGACATTTGATGCTCTAGTTTAGGATGACGCCAAGTTTAATTGGGAGTGGTACTACAAAGAACAATGTCTCCTCCGATTTTATGGCTCCCTTAATGTGCTAGAATGGGAATATTTCTATCTGTCACTCAACTACTCTTGACATGATTCTTATTTCTGCTTTGTCTATGCGCTTGGATTCTCTTCTAGAGAGGTGAAGTTGTGCATAGATCCTAGTTGATTTCCCCCCTCCTCTGTTTGTTTCTCTCATCCTTGGCATCATGCCTCACGAGCATGGCCATTTTAGCAGAGGTACGGACTAATTCAGATATCTTGCCAATCTCCACAAAAATTCTAGTGTCCCTGCAAATGTTCTGAGCTGGTCTTCTCCTCAAGTCAACCCCACTTCAGAAGTGCCAGGAATGGATACTAGAAACGAAGAGGAGAATTGGAGATGTGCTGTCATAGAGGAGGAATTGACCACCCTTTTGAAATAATGTAACTGCAAAGAGTATTCTTATTATTATTGATATATTATTCATAGGATCAATCCCCATTGTGGATTGATCGTGTCGGTTATTGTAATAGGACCAAATCTCCTTTTGCGGATTGGTCAAAAGACATTTGTAATAGGCATAATAAGAAGTTGGCCCCAACAGATAATAAAGAGACCCAGAAATATAATAAAGGTGGGTTTACCCACCCAGTTTGAGAAGTCGGCCCTGCTAGTGAAGAGACACTTCACACGTGCCAGACTTGTATAAATAAAGGAGGCTAGCGCCTCAGTTAGACACAACACACTTGCTCATTTTGAGAGACAAGTTTAGATCTGCTGCTGGAGAAGAAGGAGAGAGAGAGTGGCTCATATCTGGGAGAGGACTTTCTGTATTTTTTTAAGAGATCTCTTGGCATTGTATTGGCTATCTATATTAAGGAAGTTTTGCTGGGTTTACTTCCCCTAGAGGGTTTCCCATGATAAATGCTGTGTCTCTTGTGATTGTGTATTTCTTAGTGATATTGGATTATGCTATTGTTATCTAATGAAATGCAAACATCTATAATAATGGCTTAAACATTATCATGGTATCAGAGCCAAGCTAAAGGAAGCATCTTTCACAAGTGAAAAACGTCACTATTACCATACATGAAAATTAGGGCTTTTTTTTGGTGAATCTTTTCAGCCCCAAAACCATCTAGAAAAGTGCGCCCTCCCCTAAGGATCAATTTGGCACTCTCAACACACCTTTTCAATGGCTAGATCTCCCGGAAAGTGAAACCGTAGTTTCACAAAGTACAAGAAAACTAGAAAACCAGAGTACCAGAAGTACCAGAAGTACCAGAGTACCAGAAGTACCAGAAAACCAGAAGCACTAGTCCAGAAATCCGTAGATCAAGTTTGAAGGGGTAAAAGTTGGATTTTCGAAATTCTGACTACACCAACATACTCGCCTGAGCTCAGCGCATCTATTCCTTGGATCAAAATTTCAAAAATTCGAAGTTTGAAAATTTAGGGTTTCCTCATAAAACCCTAAGTTGCAGTTGCAGTTTGCAGTCTCATAACTAGTTGCAATTGCAGTACCAGTTGTAGTTGCAGCCGTAGAACCAGTTGCAATCACCCTTGAAGTTTTCTTAAGAGTTGGTAATGATTACTGCTGCTACCAGATGGAGCCACTACCTGCAAATGCTATCAGAGGTATGTACTCATATATGTTTAAATGGTTAAAATTTAAAGGGTATTTGTAGGAGAAGGGATCTCTTGCCATAGATCCAAAAGGATCTCAAGATCCAACACATTCRRAGGAATGATGCAACCCAGGTGTGATTATTCTGATATGCATCTATTTGTCATGACATTATCTTGATCAATATTGCATGTTGAAGCTATGATCAAATTATTAGAAGGATTAAAAGTTGATCATAAATCTTATCCTCTAACCTAACCTTCTGTCAAGATAGCATATTGTCTTAGTACAACAGACAGGTTGAATAAATCACTCGTCACTTGAGTGAAGGAGACCTGGAAGAAAAGCAAGCACTAATTCTTGAGGAGAAGGCTCCAGGTTTGATTAATCAAGATTAATAAGATTCAAAAGTACACATGACAAGTTGATGACTATAGTTGAGATAGTAGTCGTCGTAAATTATTATACTTGATAGCATGTGAGCATATAGAGGTAAATAGTTTGCCTGATACAACTAACACCTCCTCTAGGAGAAACCTCGTGTGTTAGTTCTAGGTTGCCATGGAAGAAGCTTGGTCACAACATTATGAGAGTGTTGACCTCATTTCATATTGTATTCCTTACCTTTAATATTTGCTTCAAATAAATTATAAGTGATAGCTCTAAAGGAGCTATTGCGATGATTGTTCATGCTATTTCTTTATATTATCATAAGGATATTATTCTTGCTTGTTGTTTTGTTGACCTTGCTCCAAGTCACATGAGGAAGCTATAGCAAAGGTTGCAGAAGGCAACGTGCTAAAGGAGAGACCATAAATGAAGCAATCATCATTGGAAAAGAAGAAGCTGGCTCGCATAAGCTAAAGGGTCACTCAGACGCTGCCATGACCCACGCCATTGAAGAATCCATGTGAACTTTGACATAAAAGATTATCTCACATAAACTACAAGGTGCTACCATACATATGCAAAGTGGTCACAGGTTTACCAGAACTCAAAGGTGACCATAAAGGCGTATGGAATGGATGTGCACAAGGGAAGAACATCAAGAACCCGTTTCCGAAGAAAGACAACAAGGCAGAAGTAGTCCTAGAACTCATTCATTTAGATGTGTGTGGCTCAATGCCATCATCCTCCATTAGTGGGTATGTATACCATGTATCATTCACTGATGATTACGCTCGTAAGACCTGAATATATTTGAAGTGTTCAACAAGTTCAAGGAATTCAAAGCCTTGATAGAGAACCTTTCTAAAAAGAAGATTCAGATACTAAGGTCAGATAATGGAGAAGAATATACCTCAAAAGAGTTTGTGAACTTCTGCAAAGATGTTGGGATCTAGAGGGAACTCACTACTCCCTATAATCCCCGACAAAACAGTGTAGCTGAACGAAAGAACAGAACCATGCTGGAAGCTGTGAAGATCAATATGTTCCTATGTGCTTATGGGCAGAAGCATCAACGACAACTGTTTATTTGCAGAACCGATTGTCCCATAGTGCACTTGGGCTCAAGACACCAGAAGAGATGTTCACCGGAAAGAAGCCAGAGGTAAGCCATCTCAAAATATTTGGCTGTCTAGTGTTTATTCATATACCTAAAGAAAAGAGAAACAAGCTGGACCCTTCAAGAAAGAAGGTAATATTTGTGGGATACTGTGAGGTCTCCAAGGCCTCCAGAATCTATATACCAGGTCAACATCACACTGAGATCAGCAGGGATGTGACCTTTGATGAAGATGCAACGCTCAAGAAATCTAAACTATGCCAGCTTGAAGAGGTATATGAAGAGGAACCTGTAATCCCCAACACTGCAATGAGGGAGGTTCCCAGAGCTGCAAAATCAGTGAGGGAAGTCATAACTTCCCCTGATGAGGAACTTCTAGAAGACCGTGATATAGTAGAAGTGCAAGAACCTCCTCAGATGACGATCCTCCATAAAAGAAAGCTAGCTTGGGCTAGAGAGCTTATTCAAGATGGAGAGAAGTATGATGTTCCCCAAGGAACTACGAGACAGGTGAAAAGACCAAAGCCATTCTCCAGTTATACGACTTTGATGTGTGATCTCCTAGAAGAGGAGCCTACCTTCTTTGAAGAATCCATTTAGAGGAATGAATGGGAAAATGCCATGACAAAGGAATACCAATCCATAATGAAGAACAAAGTAGGGGAAATATTTCCCAGACCGAAGAATAAATATGGGGTATCCTCCAGATGGCTCTTCAAAATTAAACATGCTGCTGACATAAGTATTGAGAAGTATAAATCAAGACTTGTCACTCGTGGATTCTCCCAGAAGGAAGGCATTGACTATGAAGAGACATTCGCTGATGTGGCGAGATACACTTCGATCAGAACCATCATAGCTCTTGCAGCTAAGATGAAGTGGAAGCTGCACCAGATGGACGTGAAGATAGCTTTCCTAAATGGTGTCATCAAAGAGGAAGTGTATATAGAGAAACCTCAAGGATTTGAGGTTGAATACATGAAGTCTCATGTCTGCAGATTGAATAAATCCTTATACGGATTGAAACAAGCTCCTAGATATTGGTATGGATGTATAGACAAGATTATTGACGAGCTTAGGCTTTACCAAGAGTAAAGCAGACTCTAATCTCTACTTCAAAATTATGAACAATGAGCCAATAATCTTACTGCTATATGTGGATGACTTATTCTTAATTGGAGAAGAAAATCTCATCACTGAATGTAAAAAGAGACTTGCCTCGGAATGTGAAATGAAATACCTTGGCCTAAAGCATTATTTCTTAGGTCTTGAGGTATGGTAGAGTCTTGAAAGGATCTTCCTTAACCAAGGGAAGTACACGGTCGAAATCTTAAAGAGATTCGACATGTTGGAATGCAAGCCCATGAATACACTCATGGAATCGAAGTTGAAGCTGCTGGTCGATACTTCATTAGAATTCATTGATGCCACACTGTACAGACAGATTATTGGATCACTGATGTACCTGATGAACACCAGACCAGACATTTGTTTTGCCGTGAACACCTTGAGTTAGTTTCTGGTAGAACCGAGATGTGTTCACCTAGTGGCTGCAAAACATGTGATGAGGTACCTTAAAGGTACAATAGATTATGGTCTCAGCTATGATGGAGATCATGATTTCACATTGAGTAGATATACTGATGCAGATTGGGAAGGAAGTGTTTCTGATAGTAAGAGAACTTCATGATGATGTTTCAGTTTGGGATCAACTATGATCTCGTGGCAGTGTAGGAAGCAATCTAGCATTGCTCTTAGCACAACATAAGCATACTACATTGCTACTTGTTCTGCTAGTTGCGAAGCTATATGGCTTCGGAAGTTGCTGACCAACCTATTTGACTTAGAGATGAGAGAAACCTTGATTCTATGTGACAACTAGAGCTGCATAAAGATGACAGAGAATCCTATATTCCACGACAGGTCGAAGCACATAGAGATCCGTTATCATTACATACGTGACATGGTACAGAGAGGAGCCTTGAAGCTCCAGTACATTAGCATGGATGAACAAGTTGCTGACGTGTTGACCAAGCCCCTATCTCATGTGAAGTTTGAGTACTTCCGAGATAAGCTTGGCATAGTCCGAAAGGACCTTCCTCGAAAGGGGGAGTAGTTGCTGTGATAAGATATTCCCTGCTTCCGACCTTGTGGTTGTGACGTAAAGCAGGATGTGCACCTTACTTCTGACCCAGTTGTCAGACGTAAAGCAAGACGAGATGTTGTTCCTTTCTTTTGACCTAGTTGTCAGACGTAAAGCAAGATGTGGTGTTCCTTGCTTCTGACTGAGTTGTCAGATGTAATGCAATATGTGGTGTTGCTTGCTTCTGACCGAGTTTTCAGACGTAAAGCAAGATGTGGTGTTCCTTGATTCTGACTGATTTGTCAGACGTAAAGCAAGATGAGATGTGTTCCTTGCTTCTCACCGAGTTGTCAGACGTAAATCAAGATGAGATGTTCCTTGCTTCTGACCGAGTTGTCAGATGTAAAGAAAGATGAGATATGTTCCTTGCTTCTGACCAAGTTGTCAGACATAAAGCAAGATGAGATGTTCCTTGCTTCTGACTGAGTTGTCAGACGTAAAGCAAGATGAGATGTTCCTTGCTTATGACCGAATTGTTAGACGTAAAGCAAGATGAGATGTTCCTTGCTTCTGACCTAGTTGTTAGAGGTAAAGCAAGATGATATGTTCCTTGCTTTCGACCTGATGGTTGTGAAGTAAAGCAAGATGATGTGTGACTAGTACTATGATTTCGGCTGTATAGCTGCGACATAAAGCAAGTCTAGTTCCCTGCTTTCAATCTGATGGTTGTGACGTAAAGTAGGATGTGTATCTTGCTTCTAGCTTGAGTGCTGTGATGTAAAGAAAGACGATGAGATGAGACTAGTACTGTGCTTCCAGCTTGATAGCTGTGACGTAAAACCAGTCTAGTATCTTGCTTCCAGCTTGAGGGCTGTGACGTAAAGCAAGACGATGAGATGAGACTAGTACTGTGCTTCCATCTTGATAGCTGTGATGTAAAGTCAGTCTAGTATCTTGCTTCCAGCTTGAGTGCTGTGACGTAAAGAAAGACATTGAGATGAGACAAGTACTGTGCTTCCATCTTAACAGCTGTGATGTAAAGCTGATCTTGTATTATGATGAGCCAGCCTTGTGGTGTGATGATGATGATGTATTAGTTTTTATACTAATACATATTGATGCAGATGATGATGGCATTCCTTTGAGCATGACGATGCAGATGATGATGGCATTCCTTTGAGCATGACGATGCTGCTGATGAAGAAAACTTCCGATGATTTATAGATACGCCAGTCAGTGTTCCAAGATGATATTGATGATGTTGTCCTCTCACCCACTTGATGTTGTCCTCTCTCTCTCTCTCTCTCTCGCATGATGCCGCTGAAGAATACCCTTCTTGTTAAGGGGGAGTGTTGAAATAATGTAACTGTAAAGAGTATTCTTATTCTTATTGATATATTATTCATAGGATCAATCCCCATTGTGGATTGATCATGTCGGTTATTGTAATAGGACCAAATCTCCTTTTGTGGATTGGTCAAAAGACAATTGTAATAGGCATAATAAGAAGTCATCCCCAACAGATAATAAAGAGACCCAGAAATATAATAAAGGTGGGTTTACCCACCCAGTTTGAGAAGTTGGCCCTGCCAGTGAAGAGACACTTCACACGTGCCAGACTTGTATAAATAAAGGAGGATAGCGCCTCACTTAGACACAACACACTTGCTCATTTTGAGAGACAGGTTTAGATTTGCTGCTAGAGAATGAGAGAGAGAGTGGTGCATATCTGGGAGAGGACTTTCTGTATTTGTTTAAGAGATCTCTTGGCATTGTATTGGCTATCTATATTAAGGAAGTTTTGCTAGGTTTTCTTCCTCTAGAGGGTTTCCCAAGATAAATGCTGTGTCTCTTGTGATTGTGTATTTCTTAGTGATCTTGGATTATGCTATCGTTATCTAATGAAATGCAAACATCTATAATAATGGCTTAAAAATTAACACACCCCACCTCCTGAGACCATAACAGGACCATCCATGCCGCGTCTTAGGCCAATTCAACAACCTGCTCAACTTACAATGAACATAGGTGCTATGGGCCAAGCTTCTCTGCACAACCCATTGATAGGCCACTGGGTTTATCTTATCATTGAGGAAAAAACCCTATTGATCCCCCTTCAGAAAGCCAATAGAGCACTAAAGGACTTCCCTGATTCCAATAGAGCACCAGAGGAAAAAGAAAAGACGCTTTCACACAAATCAAATTATTATACAAGTTCTCATAATTAAATAAGATTGAAAATAAAAAAACATGAAAATGGTTGAGATACGAATGACCAAAACTCAATAAATTATTTATATTATAAATGATAGTTCACCAAGACTCTACTCAACAAGCCAATAGTAACAACCTTTTAGTTCTTCAAGGAAGATACAATTGGTTCTATTCGATCTTATTTTGATGTTTATGAGAGCATACAAGGAAGATGTAATAAATCCAAGAGAGAGTGCAAAAACAAGAGTGCTATTTCAAAGAGGGTTGGTCACAAGATGTCAAACCTCATACAATTTCTACAATTATTTAAGGAAAAAATAATCGAAGGAAATTTAATTAAAAAATAAAAAGTCATTATATCTCAACATGATATGTTACTTTATGTTGGATATGTGTTATATTCTTTGCACAATTATCCCCAAGCACGATGCACATGCACCAGGGGCAGAGACCCCCCAAAAAATTGGGTGTTTTTTTGGTCTGTTTTGGGTGGTTTTGGCACACGGTTTTTCGCCCCATGGTTTTCTAATTCCGGTTAAGGAACTAATGTTGTAATCTAATCTAGGCCAATGGATTAAGGTTTTGGATGTTGCAGAATTATATATATATATATATATAGTATTTGTAAATGGTGAAGTTAATACAATGAGAGTTAGAGGTGCAGGTGTAAACATTTTTGTTGGTTTTCTAGGTTAAGGGTTTCCAAGGTAAATTTTTGAGTACTATGTGTGATTGCTATTGTTTTCTTTCGATTTTATAAAGAATATGTGTGCATTGTTATACTATAAAGGTTTAAAACATATAGTTTCACCGAAACTTCATTTGAACCGTTGGCGAGTATCCATGATGTCATTAGTATTATTAGATCCTATAGAGATGTAATGAAAACAAAACAATAAATTTAGATATTACCAATTAGAGCAAATTTGGGGTCTAAAATAGGTCTCATAAGGAAAATTTGCTTTGATGAGTTGGAATTAAAAACCCAATAGAGTTTCAAGAAATTGGATCACCAATAATAGTTGAGTTGCATTTATAGAAGTCAAAGATGATTATGTGTCGTATTTTTATTTGGCATTATTTAATTACTTATAAACCTCACCATATTTAAGATCTTGGTAGTATCATCTCAATATATGATAAATATTTTTGAAACACTAAAATATAAGGTATTTTATATTATCACTACTTAAAATACTTAAAAAAAAATCTCACTTTAATTAAAATCATAACGAAATCACCCTAAATTATCTATTATAAAAACTTTTAGATATACTATATAATAATAACAAAATATAAATATATATATGAAATATAACTAACTTATCTATTATATAACCAAGAAATACATTAAATTATACAACTAATGTAACATATATAATATATTATATAATCTTGAATATAAATAACAAATATATTATAATCATAATGATTATAATATAATCATGAATACCATATTTTACTAAGAAAAAAACATAAATTTTACTAAGAAGTTTAAAATTTACATTCTGAAGAATGCATGTGTATACATGCATTTAGTCCCAAAAAGTCTTATTGTTTCCGAACATGACTGACTAATGATTGTTAGAAACAATTCTCTGAGTATAGAAGGTTCCGTTTGTTAGTCTTGTTGCAAAAGCATAATCTAGGAGTAGAGTCTTTTGACATCACACAAAACTGCCCTTAAAGAAATAAGACTGAAACTGAGCTGATATGTGTCTCAAGAGACCTTGTTCAAAAAGAAATTGTTGCTATTGATTCTTGTGCACTTGAAGACTCCTTTATATATACAAAAAAATGGACAAAACTACCCTTTATACGATGTGGGTTGGTTGTTCTATAAAGGGCTTGTGATATAGTTCCTGACTCTGGCCATCCAAGAGCTCTATGATGTGCTACTTTCTGTGAGCCATAGAAGTGCCCTATTTAGATAAGGAGTCTGCTTCTCCATTTCTTTCCCTGTAGACATGATTGAAAGACATATTTGTAAATATATATGTAAGTAAAAAAACTTCTTCAAGTAATGGAGCAAGAATTATGTTGTGGCATTTTTCTGTTTTCCTCATCCAGTTGATGACCATCATAGAATCTGCGAATATCTGAATATCTAATAGCCCTTTTTCCCCCAAAAAATGAGAAGGATATTTAATGCCATAAGTTCTTCATAGTTATTTGTTCCTTGTCCCAGACCCCACTTTAACTAAAAAGAGTGTGTTGGAGAAAGATGGAGGATTCCCCCTCCCCCACAACGAAAACTATCGTCTTTTGAGGCACCATAAAAAAAATACCAAGGTCTAGTGATGTTAATGTATTCTTCCACTACCTTCTTTGAGGGAGGAAGATATTTCACTTGTGGAAAATGTGCTAGAATAACTGGGCTTTTGGCTACAATGAGCACAGAAGGGGAGTCTTTTTCCTTGAAAATAACATAATTTATGGCAATCCAAATCCCCAAATGATGAGGAGGGGAAGTACCTTGAACCGTTTGTATTTGTGGTTTTGTGCCCGTTAAAAATAAGAAAATTGCCTAGGATGAAGGGAAAACTTACAAAGTTAACCACCAGACCACTTTAGAACTGAAAACTAGCCCATTCAGTTCAGAGAGGGATCTCTCCTGTCACTTGGTCTCTTGGAAGATGGATCTTATCTAAAGGTTTAATGGCTAGGTTTTGATTTGATGAAATATTTATGGGGTTTGTTGACAAGAAGGAAAGGAAGCTATTGGGAAATGGAGTCAACTCTGAAAACAATTGAAACAATGATTGGTAGGTAGAGTTCTCAAGGAAGCAAAGGCAAGGTAGGTGATGAAATTTCGGTCTTTTAATTTGTTGTGATAAGATGGAAGAAATAGGAAAACATATAACATCAATCAGAGCACCATAAGAGATGAATTCTGATGAGTCAAGAAAGAAAACAAAATTCAATTTTGCTTAGATCTAAAGCACCATTTAGATGAATTTCAGACCCATTAACATCCAATTTTAAGCATATGAAAGGTTGTAGATGAAGAGATAGAAAACTAGAAAAACATACATGAAAGGAAGCACATACTTCAGGTCATCACCACATGAATCTTTGGTATGAAAAAATTCTGGACATCTCCACTTGTAGGTGATGAAATTTCGGTCTTTTAATTTGTTGTGATAAGATGGAAGAAAGAGGAAAACATATAACATCAATTAGAGCACCATAAGAGATGCATTCTGGTGAGTTAAGAAAGAAAACAAAATTCAAAATTGCTTATATCTAAAGCACCATTTAGATGAATTTCAGACCCATTAACATCCAATTTTAAACATACGAAAGGTTGCATATGAAGAGATAGAAAACTAGAAAAACATACATGAAAGCAAGCAAATACTTCAAGTCATCACCACATGAATCTTCAGTATGAAAAAATTATGGACATCTCCATTTGTATTCATTCAAATTCATAAATTATTACAATGATAAGTACAATTCGTCCCTTTGTACTTCTACCAAATCGCCCCCCTTTTTACATAAACAATGATCAAATATATATAGGTCTATTTTCCACACTAGGCTACTAGAAGTCGAACTACTGCTATCTATAATAATGCATCTGGTTACATCAAAAGAGAACACCTCCTAAACAACTTACTAAAAATAGTGAATTCGATTTTGACCATCTTTAATGTAAAAACAAAAATCTTTTACAACATAGATTTTGAGTATAATTCGAGTTTGATGTTGTGGTGAGTCATCAACTACATATGGAAACCAACTTGAGAGCATTATGTGCACTGTTGGGTACCTTTTCCACCTTTGCATAGAAAACTGAAGCTAATGTTGTGCAAATGCTACCTACAGTGTTTGTGTAGCGCAACGATTTTTCTTGAAAATTGTGCATCTGCTAGTAGCAACAAATTATTGGAGACCTGTACTTACTTTAGAAATTGCATACCAATTAGCTCATGCTGCCCTTTCAATCCTTTTGCACTTTACTTATGTAGCGTGAGCTCGCTACACAAGTGCTGCATATGACAATTTTTAAACAAAACTACATATGTGGATTAGATGGTGGTTTTAGCTTTTCATCCTTCTCTCAATCAGAGGTACGAAGAGTGTAAAGTGATTTTCACAAAAAAAATTGAACTTGACAACATCCTCACTCCTCTTTATCATCATTGAACTTGCAATTTCTCACAGTAAACAAAATTTCCACAAAATACTCAAAACCTGTGATGACCCCTTTTCCAAAACGACAAAATTATGAGGATTCTTCATTTATATTTCTGCTATATTAGCAAGAAGGTCCAACTTACCTTTGTCCTCCTCATCAATTTTCACTTGTAACCTCAAAGCCCCATTTTTCTTTCTTAGTGATAAATTCCGCCTCTTTAAACTCTGTACTTGCCTGGATAAGAGCACACTTCTCTTCAATTTTGATTGGGCCTTTGAGAGTGATGCACATGAATTTGTGATAGTTGGTCCACATTCCTGAAAATGTATCTGAAAACCTAGTTCTGACAACCTGTTCTCCTCCCATAGCTGGATGATACGATATTGAGCCTCCCTTAAACTATTTATTTATCCAATTTATAGTTTTTTCTCCTTCTGCAGGTGAAGTGTGAGGTTTCTCAATTGCTTCAAGCTAGCCCTATACACATGAACTCTTCTTCCTGGCTGAGGACCTTGTCAGAGGAGCCATAGGTTTGGAAAAAAACTATGGTCTTAGGGATTTTCATGACTTCCTTCCCCTTTGACATTTCATTCGTTGAATCTCTTTTGATTGGTGGTCTTTGAACCTCAAGAAACTTCTCAGCTAGTTTCCTTTTCAATTCTTTTCCCTCTTGATAAAACTAGGCTATAACATGCTAAGCCTATTTGATTTGTTTTTGCATCTCTCTAATCTTTGTATCTCTTTCTTCTGATTTTACTTGGTCTTCATCCATCTCCTAAAATACAGTTTCAACAAAATATGTCTGCAATGTAGGTGTAAGAAACCTTCTAGAAACTGACCTTGTGGTTGGTTTGATGGGTTTCTTTGTCTCCTTTGCCTCATCATTGAACTATAGCATCCTACCTTTCTTCACAATTGGCTGACTTGGTGAAGGGTCCTCAATCTACTTTTCTTTTCCTTTTCCCTGTTCTGCAACACTTCTTCCTTTTCCACTTGAGCTATTAGAGACCAACATTTCTGCAGATAAGGGGGTATCTCCTTTGGGGTCTAGGGGGATATTTGTTGAGGCTAAGAAGGAGTCCCAATCCTTGTTCATCTTTCTAAGTTCTTCAAATACTAGTAGTTTTTCCAAGGAAAAATGAAACAAACTACTGTTGAGTTGGTCAGCCCTAGCTTGGAATTTATTTTCCATTTGATATAAACTCCTATACAGGTAAAAAGGTAAGTTCAAGGGACTTTTCCTTGTGAAATGCATGAGGAGCCTTACATGATATTGGTAAACCCTGTCAAACCTACCCTCACAAGTGAAATATATTTGAATTACCCTTAATAACTTCTCATAAGGCTCCAATATATACTCCCTAGGGATAGTGGCACCAAACTTCTACTTTCTATACTTGGGCTTGAGGAAATCAGTGTAAGACACATGATCAAGGGGCATACCTTTAAACCATTTTTCTCCTTGTGTTGTAATCTCTATTGAAACAACTATTATCTCCTCTGATACTAGGAAAATGACCTCAACAATTATTTTTTGGACACCATTAAAATTCATGGCAAACTCCTTTGTCAACTGCATATTATACCCTTGGATTTTATCACAAAACCTCATGCATCTGGCCTGCTCAAAATACACTTTGAATATTGGGTCTGAATTCACTAGACTCAGACTCTGTGGTTCATACCTCAACATGTTTCCTCCCCTGTACTTCTTTTTCTCTTGAGATGTCATAGCTTTGTGTTTTTTTCAAGATAAACCTGAGATTGATAAGGCAGATGGGTCTGGAAACTCATAAATACACTTTACACAACAAAACAACAGGGCTAGGTTTTGCTTAATTTAGCATTAGGATCTTTCACTATATGAAAGGCATGTTTTAGCATGGATTAAACATTTAAATCGAGCCCATTGGTCTTTACACAACAAACTAAAGGAATGGGTGATGCGAAGCAAGAGCACCTGTAACAGAGTTTGCATAGAGAAAGACTCTGCAGAGAGCTTGCATAATGAGAGACCCTTCACAAAAAATGCATAGTGAGGAGACTGGTTTGCGTAGGAGAGGGTTTCTTTGAAGCTTGCTCGAAAATAAGTGGTTAATCACAGGTCGAGGGTACATGCAAACAAACAAAAAGGTGGCAAAGATACATGCATGAGTTGATAGAAAGAGATTTGAAAGGGAAAAGTACCCGTTTTGGATGATAAGACTTTTCAAACTGCTTCAAGTAACTTGCACAACGTGTTTTCACAATGCGCATTTGTTTTCTGCAGTCAAGGTACAAATAACACGAATTGTGATCATAACCTCCTTGATGACTTCATCATATGTGATGATGATCATTGATGCCCTTTGAAAAGACCTTCCCTCCTAGACTTACAACTCGACTTTGACATATCGTTTCCCACCTTATGAAATTATTTCAAACTAAAATGCCAAAGACCTTTGCAAACCCTGTCATGTGATAGACTCCTATACACCTTTAATAACTATTTTCTTTCATGATGTGTCATGAAATTCACAAAAAACCATTTAACTTAGACTTATAAATTGAGTCTCTTTTGACATGCATCTTACCTTTTATTTGATCAATGACCCAAGGACTTTGAATCATCTCATGAGACAAATCACACACACACACACAATGACTCAATTAAGAATGCCTTGGTCTTCCCAAGACCAAGGCATGACTTTGTAAACTCTGAACAACCTTCTAACTTTACCTTAAAAATAAAGATGCTAACATTTGGCTCCAATGGGGATGCTATCCTCCCTGTGAGTTAGCAAAGAACAGTGGACCATGTGCCTTATCCATTGGGTTGATCCCATACCCGTAACCAACTCAGTTTTCAACTGAATTGAAACTGTAAACTGGAGCTTCAAGTTATTTTACCTTGTTGACTATAAACTAAATGCTAAAACTAAATTAAAAACTACCGAAGAATGCTCAACTGTGAGCTTATTGGCACACAATCCTACTCTATTCTACTGAAGACAATTTATGAATCGAATAATACTGAAATGCCAATGCAACCAATCAAGTAGTTGCTCAACTAACATGGTTTCCTGAATATGCTTCAACAAGGTCAAAATTGGAACATGTAACAACAAAGGCAACTGATGATACTTCTCTTTCTCATAGTTAACACATGGATGTGAATTTAAGCTGAGAAATATTTCCATATATTCAACAACATGATCATAGAAAACATGGTTGCTAAAGTTTGTTTTCTGATTCCTAATATCAAAGGGAAAATATAGCCATGTGTCATTTTACTTATGCTGAAATAAAACTTCACAAGGAAGACTCTGAAATGAAGGAGTTTGGGGAATTTTGTGATCTTCTAAAGCTTTGAGCTCTCCTTGAATATATTTGGAAAATTCATCCAAAAATTAAATCTTGGCGTCTGAGCTACATTTATATGATTTTAAATAAGAAGAAAAAAATGCAGGAAAATTTTCATCACCCTCATCATCAATACACATATTGTTGCATTCTCTAAAACCTATAATAGAAGGAGATTTTGCCACAAACTCTGCCTCCATCCATGTTTCCAAAAAGACAACCCCAAAAGTTGTAATAGTTCTCATAGATCTAACATGCAAACCTTCAGCCCAGCTCCTACACTTCCCTTGGAATGAATCATAAAAAAGTCTGATGAAAACATCTTCATGTTTGACTCTAAGCAAATCAGTAAAGTTATGAAAGTTTGAGATATGCTTCAAACTCAAACTTAGATCATCTCCACTAAATTTCAGACCATTTCTTAAAAAATATTCATCCTTGGGTAAAGATTCGAGAAACCATAAATCTATGAAAATTTGAAACATGCATACCTTGAAACAATGGTAGCAACATATGAGTTCTTCATCAAATGCAATGGAGTCACTGGTACCTTCTTCAAGCTTTAAGACCTTCATACAGTGGAGTCACCATTGATATTCTGTCATTTGGTTACAACTGATAATGGGGTTGCCAGGTGGATGATTTACAACCTCATTGTGTCTGACTGCTGTCCACCATCAACAATAAGATCTAAAATTTGTCGTTTCTCCCAGGGAAGATTTCACCTTTGTTCCCCAACAACGACACAAAAATATTAACATTAAGTAAATTGCCTAGGCTAAGGGGAGAACTTACAAAGTAACCACAAAACCACTTTAGAATTGAAAACTAGCCCTTTCAGTTCATAGAGGGATCTCTCCTGTCACTTGGTCTCTTGGAAGATGGATTTTCTCTAAAGGTTTAGTTGCTAGGTTTTTATTTGATGAAAGATTTATGCAGTTTGCTGGCAAGAAGGAAAGGAACCTGTTGGGAAATGGAGTCAACTCTGAAAAAAATTGAAACAATGATTGGTAGGTAGAGTTCTCAAGGAAGCAAAGGAAAGGTAGGTGATGAACTTTCGGTTTTTTATTTTGTTGTGAAAAGATGGAAGAAAGAGGAAAACATATAACATCAATTAGAGCACCATAAGAGAAGACTTCTGATGAGTTAAGAAAGAAAACATAATTCAAAATTCCTTAGATCTAAAGGACCATTTAAATGAAGAGATAGAAAACTAGAAAAACATACATGAAAGGAAGCACATACTTCAGGTCATTGCCACATGAATCTTTGGTATGAAAAAACTCTGGACATCTCCACTTGTATTCATTCAAATTCAGAAATTATTACAATGATCAGTACAATTCATCCCTTTGTACTTCTACCAACTCACCCCCCTTTTTACATAAAAAATGAAGAAATATATATAGGTCTGTTTTCTACACTAGGCTAYTAGAATTCGAACTACTGCTATCTATAATAATGGATCTGGTTACATCAAAAGAGAACAACTCCTAAACAACTTACTAAAAATAGTAAATTCAATTTTGACCATMTTTAATGTAAAAAAAAAAATCTTTTACAACATAGATTTTGAGTATGATTCGAGTTTGATGCGGTGGTGAGTCATCAACTACATCTAGAAACCAACTTGAGAGGATTCTGTGCACTATTGGATACCTATGCCACCTTTGCATAAYGAATTGAATCTAATGTTGCACAAATGCTAYCTACAACGTTTGCCTAATRTAGTGATTTTTCTTGAAAACTGTGCATATGCTAGTAGTAACAACTTACCRGAGATCTGTAATTACTTTAGAAACTGCATACCAATTACGTCATGCTTCCCTTTCAATCCTTGTGCACTTACAATACTTATATAGCGTGATCTCGCTACACAAGTGTTGTATATGACAATTTTAAACAAAACTGCAAATGTGGCTTAGATGGTGGTTTTAGCTTTTCATCCTTCTCTAAATCAGAGGTACAAAGAGTGTAAAGTGATTTTCACAAAAAGTGTTGAACTTGACAACATCCTCAATCCTCTTTATCATCATTGAACTTGCAATTTCTCACAGTAAACAAAATTTCCACAAAATAATCAAAACCTGTGATGACCCATTTTCCAAAAAGACAAAATTGTGAGGATTCTTCATTTATATTTCTGCTATCTCTACAAGAAGGTCCACCTTACCTTTGTCCTCCTCATCAATTTTCACTTGTAACCTCAAAGACCTGTTTGTCTTTCTTAGTGATAAATTATGACTCTTTAAACTCTATACTTGCCTAGATAACAATGCACTTCTCTTCAATTTTGAATGGGCCTTTGAGAGTGCTGCACAAGCATTTGTGATAGATGGTCCACATTCTTGAAAATTTCTCTGAAAACCTAGTTCTAACAACCTATTCTCCTCCCAGAGCTGGATGATAAGATTTTGAGCCTCCCTTAACTGCTTATTTAGCCACTTTAAAATTTTTTCTCCTTCTGCAGGTGGAGTGTGAGGTTTGTCAATTGCTGGAAGGTGGCCCTGTACATATGAACTCTTCTTCCTGGATGAGGATCTTGTCATAGGGGCCGTAGGTTTGGCCAAAACTGTAGTCTTAGGGATTTTCATGACTTCCTTCCCCTTTGAAATTTCATTCTTTGAATCTGTTTTGACTGGTGGTGTTTGAGCCTTAGGAAACTTCTCAGCTAGTTTCCTTTTCAATTCTCTGCTCTCTTGGTAAAATTGGGCTATAACATGCTGAGCCTCTTTGAGTTGTTTTTGCATCTATCTAATCTTTGTATCTCTTTCTCCTGATTTCACTTGGTATTCATCCATCTCCTGAGCTACAGTTTCAACAAAATCTGTCTGCAATGTAGGTGTAGGAAACCTTCTAGCAACTGACCTTGTGGTTGGTATGCTGGGTTTCTGTGTCTCCTTTTCGTCATCATTGAACTGTAGCCTCCTACCCATCTTCACAATTGGATGACTTGGTGAAGGGTACTCAATCTTCTTTCCTTTTCCTTTTCCATGTTCTGCAACACTTCTTCCTTTTCCACCCGAGCTGTTAGAGATCGATATTTTTGCAGATAAGGGGGTATCTCCTTTAGGGTATAGGGGGATATTTTTTGAGGCTAAGAAGGAGTCCCAATCCATGTTCAACTTTATAAGTTCTTCAAACACTAGTAGTTTTACCAAGGAAAAATGAAACAAATTACTCTTGAGTTGGTCAGCCTTGGCTTGGACTTTATCTGCCATTTTATCTAAACACCTATATAGGTAAAAAGATAAGTTAAAGGGACTTTTCCATGTGAAATGCACGAGGAGTCTTACATGATACTAGTAAAACCTATCAAACCTACCCTCACAAATGAAATATATCTGAATTACCCTTAACAACTTCTCATAAGGCTCCAATATATACTCCCTAGGGACAGTGGCACCAAACTTATGCTTTCTATACTTGGGCTTGAGGAAATCATTGTAAAACATACGATCAAGGGGCATACCTTTAAACCATTTTTCTCATTGTGTTGGAATCTCTGTTGTAACAACAATTGTCTCCTCTGATATTTGGAAAATGACCTCAACAATTGTTGTCTGGACACCATTAAAATTCAGGGTGAACTCCTTTGTCAACTGCATGTTATACCCTTTTATTTTCTCACAAAACCTCATGCACTCGGCCTGCTCAAAAGACACTTTGAATGCAGGGTCTGAATTCACCAGAATCAGACTCTATGGTTCATACCTCTGCACGTTTCCTCTCCTGTACTTATTTTTCTCCTGAGTTGTCATAGCTTTGTGTTTTTTGCAAGATAAACTTGAGATTGATAAGGCAGAGGGGTCCAAAAACTCAGACAAACAATTTACACAACAAAACAATAGAGCTAGGGTTTTCTTAATTTAGCATTAGGAGCTTCCACTATATGAAAGGAAGGTTTTAGCATTGATTAAACATTTAAATTGGGCCCACTGGTCTTTACACAACAAAATAAAGGAACAAGGGATGCGTAGCAAGAGCACCTGTAACAAAGTTTGCGTAGTGAAAGACTCTGCATATAGCTTGCGTAGTGAGATACGCTGCACATAATTTTCGTAGTGAGGAGACTGGTTTGCATAGCAGAGGGTTTCTTTGAATCTTGCTTGAAAAGAAGTGGCTGATAATGGGTTGAGGATACATGCAAACAAACAAAAGGTGGCAAAGATACATGCATGAGTTGATAGGAAGAGATTTGAAAGGGAAAAATACTCATTTTGGATGATAATACTTTTTAAACAACTTCAAGTAACTTGTGCAACATGTTTTCACATCGTGCATATGTTTTCTATAGTTAAGGTACAACTAACATGAATCATGATCATAACCTCCTTGCTGACTTCATGATATGTGATGATGATCATTGATGCACTTTGAAAAGACCTTCCCTCCTAGACTTACAACTCGACTTTGACATATCACTTCCCACTTTGTGAAATTATTTCAAACTAAAATGCCAAAGACATTTGCAGACCCTCTCATGTGATAGACTCATATACACCTTTAATAACTCTTTTCTTTCATGATGTGTAATGATGTGTCATGAAATTCACAAAAAACCATTTAACTTAGACTTATAACTTGACTCTCTTTTGACATGCATCTTACCTTTTATTTGATCAATGACTCAAGGACTTTGAATCATCTCATGAGAACACACACACACACACACACACACACACACACACACACACACACACTATGACTCAATTAGGAATGCCTTGGTATTCCCAAGACCAAGGCATGGCTTTGTAAACTTTGAATTTTTTTCTAAATTTACCTTAAAAATAAAGATGCTAACAGTGCCCACAAATTCCAGGCTTCTTTAATGGATGTTCCGTGCCAAGAGAAGGATTGACCCAAAACAGAAGAGACATTTCACCATGTTTGTGTAGAAAAAGGACAAGCCAGAAAAATATGTAATGAAGTTAATGAAGTTTCCTCCTCTCCCTTGAACAAGGGGCACCATCCCATCTCCTCTAAACCCCTGAGTTTCATCCTATCCCAAGTAGGGAACTTTTTATTTAAAATACACCACATGAACACTCTAGCCTTGAGGGGTCATTTTTCTTTCCATATCCCCTTCCACCACCATTTAGGAACTTGTTGATGGAGAAAACACATTAGGAAATTATATCCCTATTTTGGGGACTATACCCTGAAAGGACCGAGCTTCCATAGAATTTCATCTTCCTGTTCATTTATTTTGATATGTCTTAATTTGAGTGCCCTAATATACTCATTACAAGGAAGTATGAATTGTGCTTCCAGGTTCATAGCTTGTGCATCTTTCCAGCCTTAGTTCCAGATCGAAGTTTGTTGATCATCTACAATCTGATTCAGATGAAGAAAACCTCTCTCATGAAGGTTGTTTATTAGATTCCGCGGAAGTAAGTGTTGGCCAATTTCACCCACCCAAGGATCTCTGCCTAGCCCGAGAGAGTTTCCTTTTCCTACCTTCTAATCCAAACCTTGGTTGATAACATCGAAGGATTTTACCAAGTCTTTCCACATTATGGATCCTTTTTGGTGACTTTTTTCCGGTCTTCTAATCCAATCCACCACTGAATCTGGATTGATATATTTTTGTTAAATGATTTTTGACCATAAATTGTTAGAGGCGATAAGTCTCCACCCTATTTTTGTTGCAAGAGTGGTGGAGAAGCAATGTATATTTTTTAAGCCTCAACCCCGCAACAACTTTGGCAAAGCCAGTGCATCCCATTTGATACAAGGCATCACAAAACTCTCCTTTTGTCCTCCCCACATAAATTTGAATCAGAATTTCCTTATTTTTTCCAGCGTTCCCTTTGAAATCCAAGCCATTGATAACCAATACACTGGAATTGCCTCCAGGACTAATTTTACCAAAATTAGCCCACCGGCTCGAGATAACCACCTGGAACTCCAAGATTTCAACCTTTTCTCAAGATTTGATAATAACCAGTTCCAATCCTCTTTTGTATAAGAGTTTGGTTTTAGATGAAACCCCAGGTATTTTATTCCCTCATCAAGAGGATTTTCCATAAAAGGAAAAAGGCCTTTATAAAAGAGGACTTCTTCTGGAGCCATTAGGTGTGTAGAGAGATTAGATTTTGAGTTGTTTATTTGCATGACTATAACTTTGCTAAAAAGATATAAAATTGTTCTCAATTGTTCAACATCACCCCTTAGGTCATTGCAAAAAATTAGTACATCATCCACAAACAACAAATGGGTTAGGGAAAGTAAATGGGTAATAGGAATACCATTAAAAGTTCTGATGCTTTTGGATTCCTTAAGAGCCCTGCTTAGACCCTAAACCACTAATAGGAAAAGAATAGGCAATAGAGGGCACCCCTGACGAAGTCCTCTCTCAGCTTGGAAGAACGAGGTTAAAACTCCATTTATTAGACCAACAAAGGAGACCGAGGAGATGCAACTCATAACCCAATTTATAAAAGAGAAACAAAATTCTAGTTGCGTAAGAAGTAATCTCAAGTAAAGTCAGCTGACTCGATCATATGCCTTTGACATGTCTATTTTTAACACTGCCCCTTTTTGCTTTTGTGTCTTGATACTGTGCATGGCTTCCTGGGCGACCCCAATTGCTTCATGGATCTGTCTTCCTTTTAGAAAACCAAACTGTTCTTGAGATATTGAATTTGAGAGGATGCCTTTTATTCTTCTACTTATGAGTTTTGCAATAATTTTATAAATACAATTGCACTATGAGATGGGCCTATAGTCATCCAAGATTTCAAGGGCGTATTGCTTGGGAATTAAAGCTATGAAAGTAGCATTAAAAGGGGGATGAATAAAACCATTGATACTATATTCTTCTATGACTTTGAGTAGGTCTGAGCTAAAGAAACGATACATACCTACAAAGAAATCAATAGACCATCCACCTGAGCCCGAACTTTATCTTTTTTAAAGATTTGAAGAACCTCTTTTAATTCTGCTTCTATTACTTCTACCATAAGTTCTTTGTTTCCTTCCTCTTCAACAAATCATAGGAACACTTGAGTCATTTGTAAGACCACATCAATGGAAACACTTCTATCAGCTGCAAAGAATGACTTGAAATGGGAAGAGCCCAACCTAGCCATGTCTTCGAAGGATGAAAGTAATTTTTCGGACTGATCTTTGATTCCCTATATAGTATTTGACATTTTCCTACCTTTTGCATAGGATTGAAAGAATTTTGTGTTTTCATCCCCATTGTGCAGCTAGAGAGCCCGACTTTTTTGTCTCCATTCTTATTTTCTAGCTTGTAGTAGATCCCTTATATTTTTCTCCAAAGAAAGAGGTTGTCAAAACCTCTTTTGACAGAGTTGTAAAGGGATTGCAGGGAAATCTCTGTTTGGATTAATTCCTGTTCCATCTGCTGCTTTCTAATTTTTTCCCGGGATTTTGTAGTTGTTTTTAATTCTTTTAAATTCCTTGCGAATTGTACAACTACCCTATCTGAGTGGCCGATAGGCATCCAAACTTCCTTTACTAGCTTTAGGAAGCTCTCATTTTTTAACCAGGAAGAGTTAAACTTGAAATGACTTACCGATTTTCTGGAGGCTCCCACTATTTCTAGGAAAATTGGGAAGTGGTCAGACTCCCCACCTGAACCAGTCCGTTGTCTAAAAAGGAGGGCTTCTTATAATAGAGAGATAGAAATCAAAAAGCGATCCAACCTCTTTTCAATATAATCCTCTCCCACTCTCTTATTTCTCCAAGTAGGACTTATTTTAATAGGATCAACATCAATTAAACCAGTTTCTTCTAACTTATGCACAAAAATATCTAAGAGAGAGTCTGCTTGGGACTTGTGTCCCCAAGATTCAGCCGCCCCTATTGAAAAATTTATGTCTTCACCTAAGATGAGAGCGAGATATTTTTAAACCAATTTTCCTAAGATGGCATTTTAGAACTGGGGCTGGTCAGGTGTGGGCCCATATATGTTTAAGACTGTGAAAGATCTCCCCAAAGCTTCAACAAAAAATTTCATTCCTTGACCCCTGGTGAAACCCCATGAATTTTCAAGTTTTATAGTTTTTTGGTTCCATCCCATAACCAAACCTCTCGAGTGACCAAAAGAATTTGATCCAGAGAAATACCAACCTTTTTAAATCTTTTCCAATATTTGAACTACCAATGCCTCTTATCTGAGGGTTTCTTGAAGAAGATCAACATAAGGCTGGGAGAAATCCAACAACCTTTAGAGGGAGAGATGCTTTGAGGGGATCGCCAGACCCCTACAGTTTAAGGAGATCACTTTCATTAGGGGAAACCCTCTGGGGTAGGATTTTCTCTAAGATCCCTGGAAATGGAGAGTTGTCAGCCTGCTGCCACATCAATGGCTACATGAGATTGAAATTTTGACAAGAAATATTTTCTTCCTCTCCCTTTTTGACTAGTGACCCGGGAAGGGTTTAAACCTATACCAAATGGAAGAGGGGTTGGGTGGTTTGAGGAGGGAATCAAACAAAGCCTCAAGTTGTAACTAAAAGACTCTTTGTCGGAGAGAAAAGAGGACTCTTGGATTTGTGAGGGGGGAAAAGGATCATGAGCTTACTTGGAAGATATAAAGGAAAGACTGGAAAATAGGGGACTTGGGGAAAAAGGCGCCCCAGGATCCAAAGCCACTAGGAAAGAGGGAAAATTTTTCAACTTGTTCAAAACCAAGAAATTATGGGAAAAAGACTGTAAAAATTTAAAATTGACAGAGAAAGGAGAGAGAGAGGGCATGCCCAAATGTGCTTCTACACCCTTTTTGATCTGGGACTCAAGAAAAGAAGGGCTTGATTCCTCCTCAAGTCATAAGCTCTCCTCCTTTGAAGAAGGAGCAGTGTAGTCCCTTTTCTCCTCAGATTTTTTGTCTTTTACCTCTTTCCAAGCCTGATACATGGCCCACGTCCGAGGAGGAGGCGTAACCTCACCCCAACCTAGACATAAAGAAAGGTTAGACCTTTCCCCATTATTCAGTGCCTGTGAAAATCAACGCTTCATGGGGAGAAGACAATATGTTGTCCTGTGCCCATGCTTATGACATCTATGGCATTTGAAAGGAATTCCCTCATAATAAAGTGGCTGAATGAAAATTTTTCCCTCCTGCGAGAGCTCAAGGGTATCGGATAAACCCTTTTTGATATTGAGGGAAACTAGGATCTGAGCCACAAACATTTTTCCCGAAGTAGAGAAAGACATATCTGCCTTCATGAAGGTGCCAAGAGTATTTCCAATTTTCTCAAAACATTTCCAACTCCAGCATTTCGACGACAACCTAGGAAGCCGCAACCAAATAGGAATTTCATCGATCCTCTCCCAATATGCATCAAAGAAAGGGGTCCATATTTTCAGTAGAAGGGGAGTCAAGTCCATACACCATGGTTCCCTGAGAATCCTATTCACATCAGAGGTTGAATGGAATTTGAACATAAACCAACCTTTTTATAGAGAATGAGATGATGGCAATTTATTCCCCAAATCCTTCCACGAAAAATAGACCCATTATGTGAGCGTTTCATGGCTGAAATTCCTCCCATTTGTGCGTCCAACCACAACTTTATCGAAAAGAGATGGAACCTCTGGTAACATGGCACCGTCTCTCAAGGTGAAAGAGAGTGGGTGAGGGACTAAAGAAATACCTAGATGCACCTTCTTCTGCTTCGGGGCCGAGGGTTCTGCAGTTACAAAATCTGGCTCAAGACTACTAGTGTTAGAAATTCTTGCTTGGTAGGGAGGAGGGGAGTAAGGGGGGAGGTCCTGACCAGAGGAGCAAGGGGAGGAAGGAAGGGTCAAAAATTCATTTAGATCCTAAGTGGAGGGAAAGTACGGCTCCAGAAAGGAAAAAGAGAAAAATAACTGGTTCTGTCCAGGAAGAGGGCTTACCAAACTGGGMAGAGAGATAAAAGCCCCAAGATTTTTCGGCTGATCARGAAAATGAAAGTGCCCTAGAGTCTGAAATGCCCAGTTCTCATCAAGCCTTAAAATAGAAGGATGAAAAGGACCTTGGTTGGACGAAGAGGTAACTGAACTCTACAATTCCGATGAAACCTCTAGAGGAGAAGGGAAKAAATTCTCCCAAAGCATAGGTTCGACATTCGAAGCAGCTGGAGMACCGCCCACATCAAACATATGGAGATATTGGGTAGACTTTTGAGCTGGGGTCAGCAAAAAAAAATCCTTCATAATTCTGACAGGAGGCGACAAAACCGTCAGGTCAGTTTCAAAGAAAGTTCCATCTGGAAGATTCTAGATAAGATGTCCATATGTAAGGTCATAACCATAACCTACCAGCTCGTCCATGTCTACTAACCTCCAGAGTTCCCAGAGAAAAATGCATGGCGATATAGGCCTAACTTAGGAGTAAGAGGGAACTGCGGACCTGAGGAATAAAAAACTAAACTGCTTGTGGCTAGGGTTTCTGTAGAGTGACTCCATCAATCTCTATACATCCGTCACCCCGACCAACAACATCGCCATCATTCACATGCCAAAAATAACATATTTGCATAACTTCTGCTGTTACAAGCATGGATTTAAGTGTCATCATAAGTCTTAGCTCCCAGCATGCCTCGACATCATTCCAGTGATATCCTAGAACATGTTGAGGGACAACAATTCCCACCCCCAAAAAGAATCATGAATACCGTATTATTATATAACTAATTTAAATATAACAAAAAATGCTTTTTGAACTTTTTCACCGGAATCCAATGAAACAAATCTTTGCGAAATCGCCATTTTATGTTGTTTAAATTGCATTTTTGAATGCATACATGGATTCATCACAGTTAAAAACCCTCAAGGCACTTGAATTATACAAACTCAATCACTCAAATTTTGAGTTCCAACAATTTTTCACTGGATTTCAGTAAAAATAGATGGCAAAATATACCCATAAAAACTCCAAAAGTCCTACGGTTATATATATATATATATATATCATAGAATAATGGACAATGAGAATAATCGCTCAGTAGTCTCACCTAATTTCCATGGGTGCGAAACTCCAGATATACCAACCAATAATGATGATGAGCAAAGGGAATTGACTATGGAGGAGGCTGCAATGATATGGGGCTGCCGAATTGAATGGATCGATGAGTACGATGCAACCATGGGTGATGAAAGTACGTTGTGAGGTGGCAGACCTAAAATTTAAGAGCTCATTCCACTCATCTTTGAGGTACGTTGTAAGGTGGCGGACCTGAAATTTAACATTGAATAGATGAACTGACGTATCTCTTAGATCATGGATCTGCTTGTGAGCACGACTCTCCAACATTCAGTCTTTGGTATGTCTGCCTAGGATGCTACTCTATTGCATGTTCCTATTCATTTTCTGATAGGCAACTTGACCTTTTCTTAGACTGATCAGGGTCCTCCTAATGTCTAATAGCGGTTTAGTTCATGAAACTATTTTGGCTTCAAATTTATTGTTCTAGGATAGTTTTTTTAAGGACATATAAAATAGTAGCGCTTGCACTCCTCTTGTTTTAATGATGTATTATTTTTTTGACCCTTTGGGGAAATCACAAGTCTAAGCCAAGCCTGGTCTGGGTTAGTTTCCTCTCATGACACAAGCATCAACAAACTATAAGTTTGTATGTAAAACTTCTTAGCAGGTAATACAATATTTTCTTACTTACTATATATGTAACAAAATCATAAATATAATAATAATAATAATAATAATATCATATAACTATTATAAAACAACAAATTGTATATAATATATAATAACAAAATCACAAACATAATATTATTATATAATTAATTATTAATATGATTTATTATTAATATTCATGAAAAAGAAATTAATTAACTATGAGAATCCACCTCACATTTGGTTTCCTATTTTTTAGGGAAGGTGGAGGATCTCATGGATGGTTGAAATATTTCCTCCTTAAAATTCTTGAGAGATATTTCCTCCCTAAAATATTTAAGATATATTTTCTCCCTAAATATCTTAGAGATCCCATTTTAGTGGATCTGATGAGTGATCCTCTCCATGGTGGTTAAGCCTCCACATCCTATATAATGAGGGATTTTCATGGAGAAGGGTGTGGAGATTTGAGGTATCAAAACTATGGTCTTGGGAGAAAGCTTTAGGATATTGAACCTATGATTTTGGGAGCTTTGTACAAGAGCTGGATGAGGAGGACTTGGGGAAGATGCTGCAACTACATCTACAATCTATAAGTATTTCTTTAAGAGTTCTCATTAATATATTGCTTGGCCTATTTCCTTCTAACCTATGTCTCTTTACATATGTTTGTCTTATAGATGGATTTTATTGGACTAATCTTATAGAGTAGAGTAGGATTTCTTTGTCTTGTTTTCCATTGCCTTGTAGGTGTCAAACATTGCTAAGGAGCTCGGAGATCAAGCTCAAGTTGGAGCAGCGAGGACAAACATCAGAATAAGGTGCATCACACATTCTTCCTTCTCCTTCTATTTCTGATTAGTTAGTTAGATTCAAAGGAATTTTAGTGTCCATTTTCACTTTTCTGTCTTGGTATAGGGGTCTTGAGTCCAAGGGGATATTCACCCGTCTGTAGGGGAATTTTCCCATAACAGAAATTGGCGACTCCACTGGGGAAGGAAATTGAATTCTATTTCTTTGGATCGTCCCTACCTTTTCCCCGTATTTTAGATCATTTTCACTGTTTGTTCTTGATCTATTTTCTTTCTCCACTCTTCACTGGCAATTTCACAAAATTCTGAAAATTCTGGGTGAGTTTTTCTGAGTTTTTTGGTTCTATTTTGAGTTTTTGGGAAGGGTAGCGCTCCCCTATAGTGCATCACAAAGCACTGATATGTAATAAGCGCTCCTCTTCAGTGTATTAGAGAGAACTATAGCGCTTTGTGCCCTTGAGTTAGGGAGCATTGATCTCCTATTTTGGTGTTTTATGCCCTTTTCTGCTCAGTTTTTTCACTCTGTCTTGCGAAGATCTTTTCCCAGAGTTTTTACATTGGTTTGTGGATTTGTTTGGGTTGAATATTTGATACTTATCACTCTTTTTTGTCTTGATTTGATCTTTCACCTTTTCAAATTGTGATATTTCTCTTTCTTACTGCTTGTTTTTTCAGGACAATTTGAGTGATTTCTCTTTCTCCTTATCAGTTTTTGGATTATTCTATGAACTTTCTTGTATTCCTTGAATGCTTGTTGATTGTCGAATCCTTGAATGAGTTCTTGTTTGAACATGTTATCTCCTACTTGTTTTCTTTCAATTCTCATTGCTTTGAGTGCATGCTTTGTTTGAAGCCCTTTTTGCTTCATGTCTTTTGCATATGCATCTGACTCTTTCTCTTGATTGAAAGTAAAGGAGTGTTAAAGGATTTGAATTTGATGTATTTATGTATTAGAATCAAACAAAAGAAGATAGTTGCATTATTTTTGTTGGGTAGTGTAGATAATTAGGTTGCATTTGGGAATTGGGTGTTTTTGTTGAAGAAAATTGAACCTCTTCTCCATCCTATATGTAGGATTCATGGAAGAAAGATATTTTCATCTCATTTTTCTACATTATTTTGGAGTTGAGTCTACAACATCATCAGTTTCACTCTCAGTCACATTTAAGTAAATAACTTCCACTAAAATAAACACTAATTAAAAATCGATCTAGAAACTTTTTCTTTTTAGATTCTTCCACCAACAATAGACTAGGATTAACACTTTGGATTAGGTGTTACAACAAGATTTGCCTCACCCTATGCAATCTTGCACAGAGGACCTTTTACCATTTCCCTATGTAGACTTTTCATCCCTTTTTGCAAATCCCAGAGCTAAAAATACATTTTTTCCACATATACGCACCTTGCCTACTATACAACATGCGAATACGTAGGTTGCACCACTACAACCCGCATACATCGGGAAATGTTCCCAGAAATGAAAAATAGTGTCAGGTTTCCATTTCATGACATGAGATCAATGATCCTTGGCCTTCCATATACTAGAAACGTTCCGACTCGGCCCTTCAGTTCCAGTTAAGGGCTATAAATGGACCGGTTCCGATCTATGGAAAAGAGGAGAAATAATTAAACTTTGAGAGCAAAGTTACTCTGGAGGAATTATTCACTTCACATTGAGTCTGCATCCCTTTGTCCTTTAAGTCTGAACATAGTGTTCAACCCCCAAGCTCTTCCCTTATTGATTGAGAACTTCATTGTCTCTCTTTAATGAGCTTGCCTTTGGTGGAGGATTGAAGTCGTGGAGGCCCAGCTGGAAGGAACTCAGTTTCTCGGTTCCGAACTGTGCCGACACAAAAGTCTGTAACTTATTCACTTCTGTTGATCATTTATTGATAGAAATACTCTTTTCCCATCCAATTGATATCTTGCAAATATTTGAATTATTATTCCATGCGCGTATTTATTATGTATATTAATGGATTATGTTATTGAATGTGCTAACATCATATATTATCACCATATGCTTGCTTTGCTTGGTTGTTGAGGACTAGTTGCAGGTATATTGCTTTGGGTCAAGTGCTCAACGATGGACTTCATCGAACGTCTGTTCGAGGCAGGCCCTTTATCTTGTCTTGCTAGCATATTTGTTTATATAACATACTTGAGAATAGAGTTGATTTCTGCAGTGATTTCCATCTGTTGTGGTTTACCCCTAGCCATAGAGATATTTTCCTCGTAACTGAATTGGCGACCATATTGGGGATTGAATCTTCTTTCTTGGGGTTTGGAGTTTTTTTCTCCTTAGATTGCTGGCGTTCATATTGCGTTTCCTGTCATATCAATGCTTGACATCCTCTGTTCACTCTGGGTCTGAGTCTTTCATCCTTCTCCTTTTCCTAGTTGTGGTTTTGAAACATATACGTGGGTTTTGCTTGACATACGCGTATATATGCCTATTGTCCTTCTGCAAGCTGTGTATATACGCATTTTTTCCTTGAACAATCTCTTACATCAATCTCTTTTTCTTGTTTACTGGGTTTGGTGGTTGCTGGGTAGGTTTTGATGATTGTTGAGTCTTCTTAGGTCTCTATAGTGACTATTAAGTGTCTGTCGGATGACATGAAACCTGTCTTTGGTTGAATTTTTGGGCAGAGTATTTCTCATTATCTTTTCATTTTGATTGTCCTTATACATTGGGCTGGGTGTTGTGCTCCTTGGTATCCTACTTGAGTTGTCTCTTTCTATACATAGTAGAGTCTTTTTATATCAAGCCGCTATTCAGTACATGCATTTTCATTTTTCTTATATTGAAAATACAAAAATATTAGGCATTTTGCATTACTTGGAATTTTGATCTTTTGAGTCTTTGTCATTTATCTTAGTGCATGTAAGAAAATATTGCATTTTTTATTTAGAATTGCAGAGTTGAAATTGAAAATTGCATTGTTTTAAGAAGCATATCATTCATTGAAAATTGAAGTTAGGACTTTGCATTGTATTCATATTTACTTTACTTTCTGAGTCATAACATCACTAGTTTCACCATCATACCTTTTGAGTAACCATGACCATTAAAATTAACGCTATAATTTAAAATTGATTAGTAATGATTTTATTTTCTAGGGTGCAAAAACTAGCTTAGGATTTAGTGCCTTGGAATAGGATTTTGTGAGTAAATTTCTCCAAGGATATTAAATAAACATATGTGCCTGACTAAGGGAGTGGAGAAATCCATTGTATAATCGGTAATATCAGGAGGCTTCGCTCACACTGAAGTTAATCACGAGGTCACGCAAGGTTGGTTTAAGGGATATCCCCTCGATACCTTCTTAGCATCAGAGATATTTCTGGGGATCTATTCGTATCTGGGGATCTTGTTAGTGCCCTTACCTCCGTGAGAGGCAGTGATTTCAAGGTTTTGGGATTTGTTACCCTGCCCATACGGTGGACCTGACTTACGACTGCTCACCTGTGCATCGATTATACAGTGGTTTCTTAGTTGCTTGACTTAGGTGCCACATAGGTTACTTGCAAGGGTTATTCTGCAGGTACCCTAGGTCAGATAAGGGTCGGAAAACACATAACCTTTATGGAGGATTACCTCTTCGAGGGGATATGACCGACTGGTTGTTAAGCCCACAAGGGCCCTTATAATTAATTATTTTACCTACGATCTTTAGCAGGGAGTCTTAGGCCCCTCTTGGGTGAGATATACCTTCTTTAGGGAGGGAGGCCCCTTTCAACCACTTTATCCTGTTTGTGTGCATATTGGCCATTTGATTATTTTTGGTGTGCTCTTTGATTGCTAGTTGGCCTTAGGATTTATTTTTGTATATTAAGTCTTAAGTCATCATGGAGTCGAACCAACCTCCTCGTTGGTCCCACTGCTTGTTACAATTACCATCATATTTCGAGTCTTTGCCTTCTAAAAGGCGTAGAGTTATTAGACGTGGTACACACACCTCCACTGTTCAGAGTTTTTATTATACAAGGATGAGTGTTGGACCGAGTCATCAAAATAATGGGAGCCCTTCGACTCCCACACCTACTATATTTAATGGCGCCCCTTTGACTCCTGCAACCACAATGGTTGTAGTGTCGGAGGTACCTATCAGCACTACTGACTGTCCTATAGTGAAATATAAATCTATTGCCATGAACCCATTTGGGTCTCTTGGTCACTCACCGGGCTATAATGTTTAGTCCATCCCTATGGCCTCTAGTCCTTTTTCCTATGGTATGCCGAATTTTACTTCACAGTTTTCAAACTCCACCCTAGTTGCTGTCCCTAATGCTAGCATTGGACTTGGGGGCACAACTCCTCCTTATACTCCATTCTCATTTGGTGGTTCTCAAATCCCTCAAACGATTACTACTATGGGAGGCATTCCCTCTTTTAACCTCAGGTCTAATCCTCTTGCTTTTGGATGGAGCAACAAACCCGACAGACAAGATTCTGATCAAGTTCTATCCTATACCCTCACCTCCTCAGTGATGATTCTGACCAACATGTTTGGCATGACAAATCCACCTCTATCCTTCATATTCAAACCCAAAGGAGGTCAGTTTCACACCTTGGGAAACCCCCAACCCAGAGCCACTCCGACTGGGGGAAATTTTTATAACCCCCATCAAAACATTAATACTGGAATGATGCCCAACCCACCTCTTATGAATTAGCCTCAAGGAGGGTCTTATAATCCCAGAAAATTCCATGGTGATTACCAAAACTCTGGATGGGCTGTAGTTCCCCAAACACAATCTTTCCAGGGAGCTTGGGGCCAAATGCCGCAACCCCTTCTCCCTTTTCTAGCCACGCTTAACTTTCCAGACTTGTCTAAGTTGATGAACGACCCTGTGTGTCATGATCCTACATGGATCCCCTTCCCCACCAAGCTTCCTTTGGATATTCTAAAATTTTAGGGTAAGAATGGCGAGGATCCTGATGATCACGTTACCACCTTTCACCTATGGTGCTCTTCAAATTACCTTAATGACGATTCCATTCGGTTAAGATTATTTCAACACACCCTCATTGGGGTTGCTGTGAAATGGTATATCGAGCTACCTAGGGGGGCATACAAAACCTTTAGTCATATGGTGCTAGTCTTCCTTAGCCACTTTCAATTGTCGGTTCATTACGATGCTGGCCTAGAACTTATGTCGACTTTACGCCATGACACAACCACTCATA
>ML781965.1:427161-443018 GCA_009831015.1 Picea engelmannii | reverse complement strand
GGGGGGTTTTTCCCATGAGGTTTTCCCTCTTTCCTCACTTGGGTACCTAACATGGCCTCGTTGCCGGGACCCAATCTTTATTTTCACCATAGTAATGTTCAGGGGGGGTGTTGGAGTTACTTCACACACACCTAAGATTTATTTTTCCGAAGGTTTTTCCTTGTTTATTAGTCATAATTAGTCATTATCCAGTCTCCTATAATTTAGGGGATACTATTCCACCTGGAGAACATTCTCTTTCAGTTGACACTTCAGTTTGACTAGTTGAGTTGAGTTTAGATGTTGCATTGATTTTGTCACCATGCAACATTGGGATCATGACCATGCTAATTTGACCTTGCATTGGTATCATCACTATAGTGGCACATTAACCTTGATTCCCTAAGTTAACTCCTCACTACTCTTTGTTCAGTCAGTTAACTGAAGACTAGTTGACTAGTTATCTCAACTAGGTGGCAGTTCACTCCTATAATTGCATGAGAGACTAGACTAGGTGGTAGTTCACTCCCGTAACTGTTGGTGTGTGTCCAGATCACTCTAGACCACCACTATGGCACATTGGTTATCCTCCAGTCGAACTCATTGAGTTATACAGAGTATATCATGTGTAAATTATTCATTATTCACAACGGTTAATGATAATTATTTCATTCTTTCTCTCCTTCTTCTTTCTCCTATTCTCTCTGCAAATGTGTGTATCATTGTTTATATAGATCTATTCTCTGTAGGTTCAACACATTTACAAATCCCAATGTAAATGTTGGACCGTCGATCCCTATGGTTGAAAATTCTCAACCGACAACTGAGAATATCGGTGTCAGAATGTATTCATCCCTTATGGGTAACTTCGACTTCATGACACCGATTCACCATGTTTACGCCATGTCCAGTAGGCCTGTTTTTTCAGAGAGGTCCATTACTTTCCGCACTTCCTATTTCAACGATACTTGGACCCTACCTTCCTCGACTTCATCTTGTGAAGGTCAATTGCATGCTAGAATGGCCATGCCACTATCGACAACAGAGATTGCGTATCAAGATGTTCTTGACTCTTCCGCTGATCTTGATCCTATTACCTCGTTGAAGGACGAGGAGGATCCTTTTATTAAACCCATGTGGTCCACTTCATTGTCTTGTTCACATGACTACCTTGATGAGATTTTTCCATCAGACGAAGCCATCATCGAAGCCATGAATGGTTTTGACAAACCTTGGGATGATATGCATCATCACTCTTATTTTCTCCCAGAGCTTGCCAGAATTGAACATGATGAATTTCGATCTACTTTGAGTGGGATAGTTAGTCATGTCGTAGTTCCACTTGATACACATGACATTTATGCTAAAGGAAATATGGTGAGTATCTCTCCTACTGTCAAGATCGATATCTATCGTACCCCTGGCAAGATTGAAAACATACATATTGGTGCAGATTGTTAGCCAGAATAAATCCTGATCTACACTGAAATCTTCAAGGAATTATGAGATGTATTTGCTTGGTCATATGAAGAGATGCCAGGAATCGACCCTCATATTGTCGAGCATGAGATTAGAACTTATCCAGATGCTAATCATGTTCGACAACGTCTTAAAGATGACAATCCCCGGAAGGCCCCTGCTATAAAGGCAAAGGTAGAGAAACTACTTAATGCTGGCTTTATCTACCCGGTCCCCTTGACTGAGTGGGTATCCAATCCCATTCCCATGAATACGAAGCAAGGAACCATCCGTGTATGTATGGAATTTTGTGACCTGAATAAAGCCTGTCCTAAATAAAACTTCTCGACACCTTTCATCGATAAGATTCTCGACGAGTGTGCGGGGAACAAAGTGTTTTCTTTCATGGATGGATTTTCAGGGTATAACCAAATTCAAATTAAACCCGAGGATCAACACAAGACGACATTTATTTTTCCTTGGGGTACTTTCATATACCGAAAAATGCCTTTCATCCTTAAAAATGCCAGAGCAACCTTCCAGCATGCTATGACCTTCACATTCCAAGATCTTAAGCATATAGTCGAAGCTTATCTTGATGATATTGTTGCTCACTCTCATAAGAGAGTGGATCACTCCAAGCACCTTCAACTAGTTTTTGAAATATTTCGTCATTACAGAATCCGGTTGAACCCTCACAAGTGAATCTTTTGCGTTAGGTCTGGTCATCTTTTGGGATTTCTAGTTTCTGAGACCTGGATCGTGGTAGATCCATTAAAGGTTGAGGCAATACTTTGGTTGCCTCCCCCATGCACTATTCGACAACTTCAAGGTTTACAAGGGAAAACTAACTTTTTACGTCAGTTTATAGTAAACTATGCCAATATTACTAAGGGTTTCATGCATCTTTTGAAGAAGGACACCCCTTTTATCTGGGATGAGCAATCCCATGAGTCCTTCAATGCTTTGAAGAAATCCTTGGTATTGATGTCTCTGCTGAAGTCTCCTGACTATAGTAGAGATTACTTGCTTTATGTCACCGCGTCTGAAAAGAGGATTGGTATGGTTTTGGTTCAGGAGAATGATGAGCTCCACGAGCACGTCATCTACTATCTTAGTCGAAACTTAGTTGGTCCCGAGCTCAATTATTCTCACGTTGAAACACCAGCTTTGGCTTCCGTTCACACAGTCCAACGTTTACACCATTATATATTGCTTTGAAAGAATACTGTGGTTGCCTATGTCAATCCATTTGAATATGTCCTTACTAGGCGTATTCTGGGGGGAAATATAATAAATGGATTGTCATTTTACAATAATTTGATCTCAATTTCGCTTCTGCGAAATCCAAGAAATCACTAGTCTTTGCAGAGTTAATATTCGACTTTCCATGATTAGATGAGGACATTATCCATGTTGATTTTTTTTCGGATGAACACATTTTCCTTGTCTCATCGTCCGACCCCTGGTATGGAGACATTGTTCTCTATCTTCAAACTTTGAAGTTTCCTCATCATCTCTCGCAAGATGAATGACAACATGTATGATACCAAGACAATAATTACACTATCATTGGAGACACTTTGTATCGATGAGGAATAGAAAATATCTCGCGTTGTTGTTTAACTCACGAGGAAGCCGAGTCAGTTCTAAACGATTTCCGCAGTGGGGATTGTGGTGGTCATCTATCTGGGCTTGAGACAACCCATAAAATTTTGCAAGCTAGTTATTTTTGGCCATCTATCTTTAAAGATTGTGTTGAAGCGGTTAAGAAGTGTCCCTCCTTCTAGGTGTTCACTCAGAAAATGCACTCGCATCCAACCCCTCTTCACCCAGTCATTACCGTCGGTCCCTTCACCAAGTGGGGGGTGGACTTCGTGGATTGCAACCCAACTTTGGCTAGGGGGAATAAACACATTATCGTGGTCGTATACTACTTTACTAAGTGGGATGAGGCCATACCTATAGTTAAATCCGATGGTAATATTGTCATCTTCTTTGTATTCAATCAAATTATCGCCCAGTTCTGTATCCTGAGTGAGATTGTCATTGATCATGGCCGTCACTTTCAGAATGAAATGATGGAAGAGATAGAATCCAAGATGAGGTTTAAGCATGGTCTTTCTTCCCCTTACTACCCTCAGGAAAATGGACAAGTAGAGGCTGTCAACAAGTCTCTCAAGACCATTTTTCATAAAACTGTCAGCCATAGTAAATCTGACTGGCATATTATGCTATATACCGCACTCTGGGCATACCGAACCTCGGTCAAGACTGACACCGGATTTTCTCCTTTCCAGTTAGTACACGGTGTGGAGTCGATATTACCTATTGAATGCGAAATCCCTTCTCTTAAGTTGGAAGTCGCACTCCTCCCTGACACTTCTGATCTTGAGCGACGTCTAGTAATCCTAGAGAGTCTCGACGAGTAGCATCGAGACGCCTCTACGACTATCAAGGTGAACACAAGACGTGTCAAGGTCCAATACGATAAGTCTGTCTATCATCGGTTGTACGTTGAGGGTGACTTGGTCCTTTTATATGATCAAGCCAAAGAACCGCTGGGAGAAGGCAAGTTTAAGCCCATGTGGCACAGTCCCTATATCAGGCAACGTGTCTTAGAAAAAGGAGCCTATGATTTAGAATATTATGAAGGGAATATGTTGGCTGAGACTAGGAACATGATCTACTTGAAAATATATTACGTTTGAGCCCCAAGCTTGGGTGTAACTCTTTGTATACTAATGTAATTTAGTGTATATATATTTTCCCTTTACTTTTTGTCTTCAACTTGCTTATCGAGTTTTCCCTTGGTTGGTAGATGTCAACAGAGTCTTCAGTCTACTTAGGATTCATAGACGAAGCTAGTCGTCATACACAGAACTTGGCTTCCACCGCTTGGGTGGTTTACTCACCCAAGGGTTTACTGGTGTCTTCAAGTGGCATATGCCTAGGGCCATCCACAAATAATTTGGCCGAATATAGCGTTGTTATAGAACTTTTGCGTGATGCTATTTCACATGGTATTCTCTCTTTAGAGGTTCTCCTGGATTCCCAGTTAGTAGTATGTCAGTTGAACGATAGTTACCGCGTGCGTGATCCTACTTTAATCTGATGATTCCTACAGGTACGTCTTTTAGAATGACACTTTGATTTTATTACTTATCATCACATACCTAGGAGTTCTATTTATGTATCCGATGCTTATGCTAATTTCATTTTAGATTGGCATTTGTCACATAACTAAAGCAAATAAAACCATTTAATCAATGTACACATTGTAATTTAAGTAAAGCTGAAGATCCCTGTTTTATATATATTTAAAAAAAATATGGTGTTTATCATACAAAATTGGGGCCAACACCCTCAATAAACATATACAATCGATAATACAAAATCTACGACATCTACGTCTGTGGCGCCAGATGTGTGTCATGATAACAAACTACGACGTTTGTGAGACGTCGAAAGAGTTGCACCCAAGCCTTGGGCACACCAACCACTTACTGCTGCATGGCCTCCGAAAGATCCTCTACATGAACCATCAGAATCCTATGTGTCAAACGAGAGAGGTTGCTATGCACATTTTGAAGGATTCTCTTTGCTTCTCCTCTCGTCGCCTCATCTCCCCGGTTCCTTCGACGATGTTGTGGAAGCCCGTCCGACTGTCGTAGACCTATGTCTGCATCACGCAAGTGCCTAGTTAGTACTTAAGCATCATCTAATTTTTTTTTTTGTTTTACTATACAAAAATACAGAAATACAAAAAAATGAAATATTAAAAAATATTGACATACTTATGTCCCCGTAGGCGGTCCTTGGTGGAAATGACATGCAAATTTTGGTTTTGTTACTATTTATAGAAGTTTTTACCCACTTTCTATAGCTTCGAATAGTTTTTTCGCCTAATGTACTAATACAATAGTGGATTGAGTTGGTTTTTGTAGTTTTCACCAGGGATTCTTGCGGATTTCAACGTTATGTTGACCGTTCGTAACCACGGGTAGGTATTTTCTCTACCCAACATATAGGATAGGTATCCATTCCACCATGCACAATTTCATTGTCCTATAACCACCATTTATATGCCTTAGGTACTAACCCATTTGTTGCGACACAAAACCTTCCATCTGTTGTAAGACATGTTGTTATCAAGTGGTAAAGACTTACCTAACATGGGTACCCTAGTTAGATCCTTTGCTCCATTTGGTTCCCATGCTGAGATTTTTTTCGTAGGACCAAGAGTCCCTTATAGATAATACATGACCTTATATTGAGCCTCATTTCTCACTCATAAACATGCTTACCTATACCTAGAGGACTCCCAATCGAGTTTGATTTAAGCTCTTTTCTGACTTGTCTTAAAAAAGAGAAAAGATTGTCGAGTGAACTTGTCTCTTTCACACTCGTAAATTGGACTTGAAAGGATGTCTATTTGGTACAAGTTTATCCCATTTTAAAACCAAGTAGACTTCGATTATGAAAAAGAACATTTTTGGTGTTAAGTTGTGATTGCATCTCATGGCCTTGCTTGCAGTATTGAGTCTATAGCCAATTATTGCTTTGCATTATAAACAATCTTATTTAGCAGTTTTGCATCCTCAACCAAGTAGAGCCTCATTTATATCCTTTGAAATTTGACACCCTATACCCATGAGGGAACATTCCCCTAAGTTTCCATATCCCGCATGCATCTCCTTGCATTGAGCATAGGTATGTTCCACTACTGGAACTAGTTTTTCTTACTTGTGACACTCATTTCCTCCTCTATATCATAACATTCATTTGCCTATGAAAAAACAACAAAATACGGGTGGGAATGGAGTATTATCTTATATTGGCAGCATTCGTGTCGCCTTTGAACAAAGCACAAAATTATTGAGTCCACTTGTCATCATAATTTTGGTTTAGCATGGCCTTATGAAGCTGAACTCGTTATAGAGAGTTTTCTCCCCTGATTGGTTACTCTTCCAGTCCCTATGGAGAACTTGATTGATGCCTCCTGCATCTCATGGTTTCATCATTGAGTCTATGCTGCCAGAGTCTTCCATACGTCTCATGATCTTGTTCAAAGGAATTCTATCAACCTGTTTCGGCCATTCCTCAGAACACTTGAATTTGCATGTCGTCCATACCCTCCGTTTGTCTCAGAATCAGATGATTTTGTAGTCTTATCACGCACCCTGGTCCTACTTTCATCATTGGTAGGTAACCTTGAACCCAACAGTTGACATTTCATCATTGGTCGTTGACTGGGTGGTTTCCCTTGTGTTTGACGATAAGACATCTATTCACACATTGGGATTTGTGAAGTGTCTTGTATTCCAGTAGCCTTATTTTTGGTTTCCTCACCTTTGTTAGCATCTTTCCTCATTGGTTGTTATTCAGAGGGTATTTTTCGTGTACCGCTTTCAATTAGAACACACGAAAGACACACATGGTCGTTAGTTCATGAACATGTTCTTCGTTCAATTTTCTCCAAATCATGAAGCTCCTTATTTTTACCTCGTGTTGAATGATGAGAGATTCCTTAATGCTCTCCTTTCAATGGGTCTCCTTCCATCGACTTCAACTCATCTATTCTGGAAATGAGACTTAGAGTCCTATGAGTACCTTGAGGTTTGCAGTCATTAGTGGCATGTTCTCACACCATCAATAGTTGGGAATACATCAATGTCTCCTGATTGATGGATTCTTCAAGTGTTCGACCCCAAATCCTTTATTCACACTTGTAAGAATGTACTCGGTGCCTTGATACTTACTTTCATTATCAGTAGGATGTCTCACGTTTGTTAACGGTATACCTTAATGACTGGTAATCAAACGATGTCTCATTATGTTCGACCTCAACTCCTTTATTCACATGATGTAGACTTGCACCTTTGGCGGATTGTGTAGAAGACTTGAAGACATCAGTATGTGGCCGCAACTTTCTGGAGTTGTTGCTTCCTTTTCATTGGAACAATACTTATATCACTTCAGTCATGGGAGATCAGATTGTACTCCATTGTATTAAGATATCTTCATATTGATTTTGAAACTGGTTCTATTGGGCCTTGTTCATGATTATGAAAACCTTTGGCATGTAACCGCATTTGTATTTTCCTATTCATGGCCACATACAATTGTTTGGTATATTTTCACATGGATCTATAGTGTAATTCAAATTGGCAGCCATGTATGCAAATTCAGTGTAGATTGTAATGAGAAACTAGTTCTTCCAGTTGGTTTCCCATCACTCCACTTCTGGGTTTTTATAATGTATTTCGACCATTGAAGATACTCCTTCGACCTCACACATTAGGGAGCATCTGTTACAACAATATTTTCCTAACCTTATGCAATCTTGCACAGAGGGCCTTTTTTCATTTCCCTATGCAGAATTTTCATCCCTTTTTACAAATCCCAAAGCTAAAAATACATTTTTTCCACATATACACACCTTTCCCACTATACAACATACACATACGCATATTGCACCACTACATTCTGCGTACATCGGAAAATGTTCCCAGAAATGAAAAATGGTATCGGGTTTCCATGTCACGACAGGAGATCAATGATCCTTGGCCTTCCGTATACTGGAAAAGTTTTGAATCGGCCCTTCAGTTCCACTTGAAGGCTATAAATGGGCCAATTCCGAGCTATGGAAAAGAGGAGAAACAATTCAACTTTGAGAGCAAAGTTACTCTAGAGGAATTATTCACTTCACATTGAGTCTGCATCCCTTTGTCCTTTAAGTCTGAACACAATGATCAACCCCCAAGCTCTTCCTTTATTGATTGATAACTTCATTGTCTCTCTTCTATGAGCGTACCTTTCATGGAGGATTGAAGTGGTGAGGCCCAACTAGAAGGAACTTAGTTTCTCGGTTTTGAACCGTGCTGACATGAAATTCTGTAACTTATTCACTTCTACTGATCATATATTAATAGAAATACTTTTTTCCCGTCCAATTGATATCTTGCAAATATTTGAATTCTTATTCCATGAGTGTATTTGTTATGTATATTAAATGATTATGCTATTGAATGTGCTAACATCATATATTATCACCATATGCTTGCTTTTCTTGGTTGTTGAGGACTAGTTGCAGGTATATTGCTTTGGGTCAAGTGCTCAACGGTGGACTTCATTGAACGTCTGGATGAGGCAGGCCTTATATCTTGTCTAAATAGCATATTTGTTTATATAGCATACTTGAGAATAGAGTTGATTTCTATAGTCATTTCCATCTGTTGTGGTTTACCCCTAGCCATAGAGAGTTGTTCCTTGTAACAGTACCAATCATGCATCAACTACTCATCAACTATGACTCATCAAGATGTACATACATCATCAACTATACACCTCATGTATGTGCCAAATCATCAAATACTTGTCTCAAGCAGGTATTCAACATGTACCTCAACCATATACCAATATAACCATCAAAATTTCTCTAGCAATACATCATACTATTCATAACCAAATACCATAAACCATTACATCAAACCATGTGACACAACCTCACTGTTATACAACCTCTATCTATAACATACCTCAACCAAAATCCCTCATCAATTTCATCATCCAAATCTGATTTGTAACTCTGTAACATACCTGGTGTATATTATCACATACTTGCAAACCTTCCTTAACTTTAACAACAAGAGACTAGCATTTTCATCAAACTTTACTTTAGTCTCACATGACTAATTTTGGATTAGTCAACAACCCTAACTTGCAATAATCATAACTATGTACCTGTAATGAATAAAGATATGAAAATAGTACACAATGTTCTTTAGTGTATTTTATGCAATTCCTCTAGGTTTCACTACTTGGAACCGCTCAAAAAAGGAGTTATAACAAAAATGGCATACCTTGTTGAATTCTGGCTTATTCTATAGAGAAAACTTGTAGAGCGTGCCCCACATGTAATATTTGTTGTATGGATCTGAAAATTGTACACAAAATAATACAGATTGTACTCTAATCAATACATTTGGTCTTACTGAATTTGGATATGTTATGAATAAGTTATGACTTTTTTTACCCAAAACACCTGTTTTAGACTAGTTTCAAGACTAGTCACAAACCCTATTTTCCACGGCCTGTAACTCCAAAAATACAACGACCCACAAGTTGAAATTTTTATCAAAACTACTTGGATATGTTTCCTTAATGTCCTCCCAATTTCATAGTCTGAATCATTCTATAATTTTTTTTTATTGTGAAAATGGTGAGATGACCTGTAAATAACATACCTTAGAAAACATCATTAAAATAATTTATCCTCCCTTGAATTTCGACCTTCTTTACTTCACCTTCCCTCTGAAATTTGGCTTAGATATCCTTTGGTTACCTCAGTCACTTGTAGATATTCAATATTCTCAAGTGTGATTAAAAATTAGAGACCCTTTCCTCTTATTTATACTTTCATGTAGCTTCCTCAAGGGGTTACCTTCTAACCATCTTAACCCACTTTCCTTATTTTAGGGCTAACCCACTTCTAACTGTTGGGTATGTGTTATATTCTTTGCATGTGTGTGTGTGGGCACGTCAGATACGACAACTACGTCTGACGATCCCTCTCACTAGTGCTCTGCCATGTGCACTGGGCGCTTTCCTAGGGCGGTCCCAGGGGGGGGGGGTAGGTATGCCCCCCTTGGTTACGTGCAGCGTCCCAAATTTTTTTTTTGGGCGGTTTTTTCTATTTTTAGCGGATTTTGCTATTTTTAGCGAAATTGTAAATTAATCCCGGATTAAGGGATTAGGGTTTTGGTATCTACGAAATACCTAAAAACATTGTATATATTGTATGGTGAATGGTAAAATTTGACATAATGAATATAAGAAAGGTTTTCCCGATTGAGGGTTTCCGGTATAAAATCTCTGTGTACTCTGTGTATGAGCCATTGATTAATTTCTATTTTTCTTAAGAATCTATATGCATTGCTTTACTTCGCATGTTTAAACCTTACACTAACCACTTGTCTACTTAGTCATTTCTACATTAAATTTATTATTAAATAATTTCTTTGGTATCCACTTTGACTTATAGTACACTCATCACTTCACTTTATTATTTAAATTACCTTCTAACCATCTTAACCCACTTTCCTTATTTTAGGGCTAACCCACTTCTAACCACTTATCCACTTAGTAATTTATCCATTAATTTTACTATTTAAATAATTTATTTTGTATCCACTTTGAATTAAAGTACACTCATAACTTCACTTTATTATTTAAATAATTTATTCTTTGCATCCACTTTGACTACTTTGACCTTTTGGGGATTCTAGATGACTCATGATGGTTGTCCAACTTCACATGGCCATAAATCTCTAACTGTGAGGAGTTATGTGACGTTCCACATACCACCAGAAATTGAATGACATGTACTATCCATTCATAATAATCTTACCTTCAAATAAATTAAAACTCATACCACTATACATCAAACAAACTTGGGTCCATTACCCAAACCTCCGTGCTACTAGAATTCGCTACCAGACTTTCTTCAAGGGTTGACATCAATGACAACCAACCCAAATAATCAACAATCTCCCCCTTTGGCATTGATGGCAACACTCTGATGCAATACTGAAGTCATATCACTCATGCTCTCCCTATGACCATTGCTCCCTTGGAACCATGCCTCTGTGCTCTTTCTCCAAGCATTTACCTTCGCATCTGATAAATCTCTCCCCATTTTTCATCAATGGAAAATGTATCTTCCCATCCGAGGTTGCTCCCCCTAATTGAACTGTCCTTGGGGATACTCCCCTTGACTGAACTCTTCCTAAAACTGATCCCCTAACCTGAATTGTCCTCTTTATGGTGCTTCCTTGTGTAAATATAAGACATATAAGATAAGCATTCAAAAGCATTCATTTTGGAGTAGAAATTACTCTGAGTCTCTGGCAAAAATAATCAAAGGATTCCCTTGGAAGCGGTTTTGTAAAGATTTCTGCCACTTGTTCTTTTGTGCCCACATATTCAACTCTGATGTTATTCTCCACAACCTATTCCCGTGGAAAGTGATACTTTATTGGAATGTGCTTCGTCTTGGAGTGCATCACTAGGTTCTTTGAGATACTGGTGGCACTTGTATTATCACAATAGATTGGAATGGACTCATCTTATTCAACCTATATATCTATCAAAGTTTGTTTCATCCATAGAACCTGAGTACAACATAATGCTGCTGCAATATACTCTACTTTGGCTGTAGATAAATATATTGAGGATTGTTTCTTTCTTATCCAAGATACTAAACACTCAGCCAAGTAGAACATTGCTCCACTGGTGCTTCGTCGGTCATCAGTGCAACCTGCCCAATCTGCATCTATGTAGGAAATAAGTGATATATCCTTTCCTTTTGGATACCATAATCCAAACTCTTTTGTTCCTCTGAGATATATGAAAATCCTCTTCAATGCTAATACATGTGATTCGTTTGGTGCTTCTTGAAATCGTGTCACCTTTCCAACTACCTGCATTACATCTAGTCTGGATGCTATCACATATAATAATATACCAATCATTGACCTATATTTCCTCTAGTCTGTAGACTTTGAATCATCATCTTTTCTCAACTTGCAACTGGTTTTCATAGGAGTGGTAAATGGTTTGCAATTTTCCATTCTGAACTTCTTTAGCATTTCTATGATATACTTAGTTTGAGAAATAAACATTCCTTGGTTTCCTTGACATATCTGAAGACCCAGAAAGAAGGATATTTCTCCAAGTAATGACATTTCAAATTCATTCTGCATATCCTTTGCAAATTTTTGGCTTAACCTTTCATCGATACTTCCAAAAATAATATCATCAACATAAACTTCAATTAATAAAATACTATCTTGATTTACCTTGATGTAGAGGTTGTTGTCTGCACTTCCTTTTTTGAACCCTTGTTGCTGTAGATATTTATCTAGTCTAGAGTACCATGCTCTAGGAGCCTGTTTTAGACCATACACGACCTTCTTCAATTTGCACACGTAATTTGTGTTCTCTGACAACTGCAATCCGCCTGGTTGTTCGATGTAGACTTATTCTTCAAGTTCCCCATTCATAAAATCTTATTTCATGTCCATCTGATACACTTTAATATTCTTGGAGCATGCATAATCTAAAATCAATCAGATTGCTTCCATTCTGGAAACTGGGGAAAATGTCTCTTCAAAGTCGATTCCTTCAACCTGTGTGTATCCTTTACATACCAATATAGCTTTGTTCCTTGTAACCTGTCCATCTTCATTCAATTTATTTCTGAATGCCCACTTTGTGCCAACCACATTCTTATTCTTTGGTCTTGGAACAAATTTCCAAGTGTCATTCTTCTCTATTTGATCCAATTCTTCACCCATGGCCTTATTCCAAAATTCATCCTTGCTAGCCTCTTCAAAACTGTTTGGTTCAATCATAGATGAGAGTGCTAGGTGCATTTGTTTTGGTGAATAGATTCTTCTTCTAGTCTCAACTCCTGCATCTTTGTTTCTGATAATCTGATCTGAAGGATGATTCTTTTGTCTGTCACATATATCACATAGACTCCCCCTGTCTAATATTCATATTACATGGGGGTCTCTAATCCGGATGGCTAAGAAAAATTCTTTCTCTGATGTTCATCCATCATCATCTTCATCGATATATTCATCATCTCTCTAAGCTTTGAATTGTTTCTTTCTATCGGTGGATTCATCTTTCACCACAATGCCTAAAAGTACAATCTCTTGAACCTGTTCCTTATTTACTTGTCCTTCTTTTCTTTCAGTTATTTTCCAAACCTTTTTGTATCTGACATCTTTCTTTTTCTCTATAGAATTTCTTCATCTCGTTTTATTGCCAATCTTGTGATCTCTAGGACCTGGTATTTGTTCACATGTTCTTCATGTTTTCTTATCCATACTTTATTATATCTGATATCAATGTTCTCTTTCATGGAAGTATCTATCATGCTTCTACAATCACTAGCTATGTCCATATTTATGACATTTGTAACATTCAATGTGACATGGGGCCACATAGGCATTTCTTGCATGAACATTTGTTTTATAATCCCTGCAATATGCAACCTTATGTCTAAAATTAGTAGAATAAAAACAATGACCATAAAAGAAATTTGCATACCTGGGAGTGAATGATATTCTTTGTGGTGTAGTCTTTCTGAATTTCTTCCTTGACTGATCATGATCATGATTGAATCTTCTTCGTGGCTTGAACATGGATGGTATTCTTGAAGATGTATCTTCAATAGTTTTCTTAGATTCTGGTTGACCATGATTCCTTCCTTTGAGTACTTTTGCATAACTCTTTCTATTTTCTTCATTCTTCTTTTCTAGCAACTTAGAATGCTTCTCTTCATTCTCTATAACTAATGTGGATGTTTCTATCTCTTCAACGTTCTTGTTGAGCTTTATGATTTTACTTCTCAATGTGACAACTTCTTCATCAAGCTTCTCAACCTCTTCTTATTTCTTCGATATCTGAGACTTCATGACTTCTTCTGTTATTTTCACTTCTTCAAGATAGATTTTTAATGTGATTATTTCTTCTTCAAGTACTTTCTCTTCTTGACCAAACTCTACCTCAAGATGGTTTAGATCGTTAGTTATTTCCTCAAGATGATCTGTCAATATATTCTCTCTCATTTCTTCTTCTTTTTTCCGTGTTGCTATGTTGGATTCCAAATGCTACTTTTGATATTCAATATTTTCTTCAATCTTTATGGCTTCTTCTAGATGAGGTCTTAAGTTCTCGATGACCTATTGGACTTCTTAAAAAATGTGAACACTTTCCTTTTGTTTCATCAATTCTTTCTTGAGTGACTTGTTTTCTTCTCTTTCTTTTCTTAGTTCATCTAAAACACTAATCAATTCTGCGTCATAATTGTCTTCCTTTTCAATTAGTTTTTCTGTCTCATGGCATTCTATTTCAAGATGTCTGTGTTTTTCACAATTAAAGTAAAACAACATACCTTTGTTGATTATGTACTCTTCATATTCTGAATCTGTTTGACATGGTGAACATATTTCTTCTTGATCTGTACCTGCATCTTCTTTGGCATTTTCTGAATCTGCGATGGGTGAAGAACATATATCATGTAACTTATCCCAAATTTCTTTGGCTGATGAATATTTACCAACCTTTTCCCTTACCGGATTAGGTAATCCTTCCTAAATGAAATCCATTGCTATTTTGTTATTATTCTTCAATTCCTTCTTCGCTGCAGTGTTTTCCCTTTTTGAACTATCATATCCTGTAACGCATGATAGCCAAATATAATGTCCCTGTGCCTGTAAAAATACTTTCGTCCTTCTACTCCACATCTCATACTTTGAACCATTCTGACCATTGAATAATGGTACTCCATTCTCAGAATAATTCGTGATCTCCTTCCAGTGGTTAAATTGTTTCCTAAAGGAACCTGCTCTGATACCAATTGTTGGATTACTGAGAGGGGGGTGAATCAGTAATAGATCAATTTAATCATTTTTAACCATAAAATGAAAGTGTTATATCAATGTATCATTATCATCCAATAGTTGCAGAGTAAATGAACAATGAACAAATGAGAAATCATACACATACACATTACACCAATGTTTTTACGTGGAAACCCAAAGCGGGAGAAAACCACAAAATGCTTTTTCTTATATGTCTTTAAGAATTACATTCATTGGAAGCACCAACTTCCTTTGTTTTCCAGCTGCAACTGGAAGGAGGCTCCAACCCCCTAGTTTCTTAGGATACAACCCGAGGGAAGCTCCAACTCTCCAATTCTTTGGCTACAACCAGAAGGAGGCTACAACCCCCTATGTTCTACGACTACAACTGAAAGGTGGCTATGACTACCTGTCCTTGCCTCATCCAACCTCCCTAAAATATAAGTAGAGTGATGGAACCACTGACACACTATCACTGTGAAATATACTGTTGTAAACATGTACCAATCAATTTGCACCAAACAACCTGTAACAACCTGTACCAAAATACATTTAATCAACCTGTACCAACAACTTGTAAACAACTTGTGCCAATAACCTGTGCCAACATGTACTATGCATCAACCTGTGCCTCAACTTGTACCATAAACAACTGCATCAACCATGTACCAAACTTGTACAAATAACCTATCACAACAACTTGTCCAAACAACCTATCACAACAACATGTCTCATCAATATTATCAACCAAATCAGATCTACTCACCAAGATCAATCACCAAAACAACTCTCAACCATATGCACACTATCACCAAGATGTGCATCAACCAAGCATATCACAACAACTCATAATTATCACCAAGATCAATATGTGCTTCTAATAATATACCAAGACAAGTATGCTACATCATCCATAAACCATGTGTCAACAATACTACTAAAAAGTGCCTCCAACCATGTACCAAGTATGTACCAATCATG
>ML781965.1:397666-410242 GCA_009831015.1 Picea engelmannii | reverse complement strand
TTTTCCCTTAAAAATTAAAAACAACTTTTACTCTTTTATTTTGCTATTTACTTGTTAATTACATTATTTCTCATGTTTGTTTATTTATCCCACATTTATTAAACATAGCGATGATCCATATAATTTTAGGTATATATGTAGACAATCTTCTTCATTTTTATTTATTCCACATTCGTTATACTAACAATAATTCATATCATTTGTGTTATATAGACACAGTCTTGTTTTGTCTTTTTACATTGTGTGATATCTTGGGAAGTATTCGTTAAATTATTTGGAGCAAGCTACAAGGGAGAAACATCAAGAAGACATCTGAGGAGAATCTAGCAGTTCAAAGGTTAGTTATTTTTTAAATTCTTACCATTTACCAAAACAACAATTATAAGATCATCTTTGAATCACATAAGAATTTTTCATGCAAAAATTAAAAAACCCTAAATTTTATTAGATGTTTTCTAATTTTTTTAAAACAAATCACAACGTTTTTAAAAAATTGAGACTTTTTTCAAATAAATTTTAACAAAATCCTTAATATATTTTGAAAAAAAAAGGCAAATTTAGGTATAGTTTTGTAAAAAAAATTAACTTTTTTATTGTTTTTTACTTAAATGTTTATAGTTTTGGCCCATGGTGGTTATTGGGCAATGTCCAGGGCTTGGATGTGGGGGGGGACTTGGCCGATGCCCAACATCACCCCATCCCCCACGACCAAGCCCCCGCTGAGGCAATGCCCGACATCACCCCAGCCCCCATGTCCAAGTTCTGGGGACTGATCGTGGGGGCTGGGGCGATGTTAGGCATCGCCTCAGCCCCCATATGTCAAGGCTTGGTCTCGACATAGGCCTAATAACTCCATAGGTAAAAAAAATTTTTTTATTTATTTAATTAGTTCTTATATTCAATGTTTTTTTTAGTTTATTGTAATGTAAGAGGCCTAGTTTTATTTTTTTATCCTATAGAGAAAATGGCAGGAAAGATATTATCTATGAATATCTCCGGATAACAACTTGAAATAATGGCATCTAAAATTGCAATTGGAACCTCCATGAATGCTAGGCAACAAAATGATAGTATAACACTTGAACTATCAAGGGAAATGAATAATGTTAGAGAGTGGAAATCTGTGGAAGGTGAAAACAAACTGGAATATTCTTGGTTTGTTAAAGACAAGCAAGACAACAATGGAGATAATATATATTTTTATTGTGCTGAATTAGAACATGTGCAAGGAAATTATCAGGCACTTGGCTTGTTATGGAATATATGTTTGGTGCCACTCACATATATTGTTTATGCACTTGTCAAACAAGGCACAACTTATATCAATATTATAGATTATTTCAAATCGAGTAATTATAACAAGAATGAATGTTTTTTCAGAATTATGTGCATCCATCGTTGATGACATTGAGAAAGACAATGTAAGTTTTTTATTTTTATTTTTGTGTCATTTATTATTTTTAGTATCATGGTAAATTTTTAATTTTATTTAACATGAAAATGTTATATTTTATTTTTACAGGATTTTGGTAAACGACTTTCACATATGTTAGTGGGGATTTACTCTACAGAGAATAATATCATGGATGTCATCAACGCTTTTCATATTGAAAAGACACAAGAAGGAAGGAAAAAAAATAGAAAGTAACGAAGGTTGAAGCTCCAAGAGTAAACAAAGAAGAACATGAAAGAAGAAAGAAAAATGCTCATTTTAGAAATCCTAAAAGGGTTATATTTGAAAATGAGGAAACTACAAATGATGATTTTGTTGAGATTAGTTCCAATGAGGTTATCACTCCTTGCAAAAAGAATAAACAAGATAAACACAAAAGAGCGATGGTTGATGATGAGTCCATTCATATTGATTATGAATAAATCATTGATTTAGATGAATCACATTTAAATCATAAGAGGAAGAAAGCAAATTTTGTTGATGATGTTCAAGAAGCCATCGTTAGCTCAGAGTATTATAGTGAAAGTCCTAAAGGTAACGGAGAAATAATAACACCAGGTGTTGATCTAGAGGATGGTATTATGAAAACAACACAAAATGTTATTCAAAATAGATTGAGGATGAAAAGCTTAGTTGATGATGGACACACATTTCAGTGAAATGTGAAACAACTTTATAAACCCACAGAAGGGCAAGAAAAATATCAAATTAGAAAACCACATCACTTTCATATTCACAATTTGAAAGCATTGATTAGGTACAATCCATATGCACATGTGGTTGACTAACTAGTTCTTTTTGACCCAATGGAAGTTCCTACGAGGGAAGAATTTGATAGATAAAAATGTTTTGACTACAAATATTATGTGATTGGAGGAAATCATTCTGAAGAGGCTAGAAGAGAATTGATGCAAGAATATCCCAATAATCTTCTTTTTGAGACAATCAAATGCATAATTTATGTCGATTTAACAGATTCAGAAGCAAAGTTATTGGCATGGGATCATAACACAAACAATGAGTAAAAGATGTCCATGAATTTCATTCAAAGGGTGATATTTATCCATAATGAGTTTTCTGAAATATGACGTGGGGAGAGATCAAATGTTGATGCCAAGTTTTAGAAGTAATGTTGTATGGAAATAAGATTCCCACTTGATGATGAAAATACAAAAGAAAAAAAATCGCAAAGGAAGTGATGTATTTAGAGCCGTGGATAGATATTTTCAATTGGGATTTAGAACTAGACATGTATGGGATTTGATAGATGATATCTTCACCCTATGAGAAAATATTAGTATAAAAAATCAGAGAGTTAAGAAGGCTAAACCATTGATATGTGGCACAAGTAAGACAAGTCATGAAATAAAAAAATCTTCCAGATGATATGACTATAACACCTTGGAGATCAATACAAGGAGTGAAGGATGATAAACTTATCATAGCTATATTATCACGTGTAAGTTCAGGAGAATTGTCAATGTAAGAAATGTGTGATGAATTTAAAAAGTAAGTTTGTTGAGTTATTTTTATTTATGTTAGGACAAGATTTTTTTTTTTTTTTTTAGTTTAACATATCAATGTTCTAAGTATTTTATTATATATATCATTACAACATTATTATTATTATATTTAGTCACAAGGTGTATATGAGAATACAAGAGGAAATAGTCAAGATGTTGAATGAAGAAAGTTGGGATGATGTTAAACTCAACTATCCAGATTCAAGCTCTACAGTAGTATTGAAACAATTTTTTGTTGCATTAAAAAATGTATGTTGATTTATTACTTTCATATTATTCGTTTGTAAGTTAATTTATTTCAATTTTAATAATTATAGATATATAACTATATGTTTGTTTGTTTCATTAAAGATGCTAAAAAAAAATGCAAATAGAGTACCTGAAACTTTCAAAAGTTTTATGAAAAAGACAAGTTTGAAAGAGAAAGACATAGACGTGTTCAAAATGTTCAACTTGATGACACCCTTGATCACTACATTTGGAATGGGCTCAACATTGTTCAATATAAAGTGATATTAGATGATTGTGAACAACTTGCAAATATTGTTCCTAAAAAAAGAATATTGCCTAGTTATTGATATCTCTCATGGTTATAATATTCAAAACATTGGATATGGTATTGAGCCTTATACTTACCAATCTTTCAATAAAGTGGTTATGGGATTTACAAAAATTACAACATCACCATTTTAGAGATTTCTGGTATTTCATTCAGACACACAACAAAGTTATTGTGTGTCTAGAAATTATATGTTTAGAAATATTGAAAGTGTATGTTTAGAAATTAAGAGTAGAAAACAAATTTATTAATTCACAAGTTAATTGAATTTGCACTTATTTATGTTACTAGCACAAGCCTAATATTTAGAGCTCCAATAGAGAATCATTTAAATGTGATTTTGAGAGTACACATCTTGCAACGTAGACAAAAGATGATTCTTATAATTCTATTCTCGTCAATGCAAAGGATGGAGAGACTCCTAGTAGTGTATTGGTATACAATGATGTGGTTAGAAATCTAACATATGATGAAAAAGATTTGAAAGGAGAGATAGTTAACATTTATAAAAAACCACAAGCATTAATTAATTATCTTATAGAAACATTTTCAAATGAAGGAGATTGGGTTTTGGATTTGTTCTTGGGTTCATGTAAGAATTATGATTTAATATTTATGAAATCATACTTCAATCTTATATTATTTTTAATTTATGTCTTTTTACAGTATCTAACTTCATTATTTATTTTGTTTTTGGTGACTAAGTACAACATTAGTGTGTTGCTTACAGAAAGGAAGAAACTGCATAGCCATTGAAAGTGACCCAATGCAATGCAATTTTATTCAACAAAGAACTAATGCTATTCCAGCTCTTCCAGATGAAATGCAAGAATTTGGCTTGAGGAAAAGAGATTTTAGTGAATCAAAGGTGGAAAAAATGTCAAAGGAACTTCAAATACCATTAGGAGGAATGATTGGAAATGATCACTTTGGAGAACTTGCAGATATCGAAGAGCCAATGGAAGAACAAAATGACACAATGGAAGCACAAAGATGTTGAAGAAGATGATAATATGTCTGTTGAGAATGATGAATTTGGGATATATGAAATTGTTGATTAGCTTTAAGATTCCCTTGAAGACGATGCTCAATTTTGCAAATTTTTGATGAGCTATAACTGTAATGTTTTGACTTTCAGATTTTAAAATAAGAATAAAGATGTATCTATTATTGTTTTATGATAAATCTTTTTATTGTTTTCTTTTTCATTTTATTTGTATGTGAATCACTATACATTGGAAACTTTTATTAAATGTTGTCATTTTTTTACTTCAAATGTATAAAAATATGAAAGAAAATGATAATTTTTTATAAATTTTCGACTTTTTTGTTCAATTATGTCCATAAAAATTATTTATTTGACATGCTATTTTAAAGAAATATGTATCAAAACGTATAGGTTTTTTTATTACATATGGCTATAAAATGTATATATTTTTTGCTAAATATTAAAAAATAGTGTTATTTAACTACAATTTTTTTCTATGTATTGAAGTAAACATAAACAATGTGTTAAAAATGATGTTTTCCACTATATTTTAAAAGTATGGAACAATAAATTAATTAAGGAGACACAATTATATGAAAAATCATAACTTCAAAAAAGTAAATGGTAAAAAATATTTTTAAGATTGAAAGAAGCATGAAAAAAATGACTAAAAACACCGTTGAATAAAAATGAAAATAAAAAATTAGGAAATTTTGAAAATAGATGAAAAACAAGCATTTAAAAAAATAATGTGGAAACATTGTGGATTGAAAAATTTTAAATATAAAAAAACCACCTAAAAACGGAGGGTAGGGGGTGCTACTAATAGCACCATTTTTTAAAATGGGGTAAAAAATTGGACCCCCCCCCAAAACGAGAACTCTGTAGAGTTCTCGTTAAGTTGGTAACTATGTTATAACCAGGTGTATCTTCAGTCGCTAAGACTGAAATCATGCTACCCTCCTTAATGTCATGTACTGAACCCCTGTAAAAGTCTTCTATGGCTTCACATTGTGCACGTGATCTTCTAGAACCAATAAACATTTATCTTTCCTCTGTTTGTGAAAGTTCAATAACACCTTGAGATTTTTGTTGTTCAACAATGTTTCTTTCTTCATATTCATTTGACATATTTTGTGGCCAATGAAATGGATTCTTCGAAAATGTATCTTCATTTGTTGAGCTTAAAGTTATGTCACTTTGACCATTGAAAAAAGACTCTCACCAAACAGAATCAACAACATCAAAGTACTCATATGTATCTTTAATGGACTTTTTTTTATTTCTTCCAAGTATTTAGAATAATCTACATCTCTATCATGCCTTTGTGCATTATGGATTTTACCAATTTATTGTAATAACAATAACTTTGATGCAAATATTGGATGATCTGGAATGAACTTCAAAAGCGCTAAACCTGATGAAGGTTCCCATTCTACAGTAGTTGAATACTTATTTCCACATATAAGTGTTTTCTCATCAACTTTTTTTAAACAAAATTGATATTGGAAGCTAATGTCATTAAGTTGTTCAATACATTTTTCTTCACCATGTGATCCCTGAATAAATATTCGCATGTTAGCAGTGTATTCTAATATGTGAAAAACATGATCTGAAATGTATGATTTCTTAATACATTCAATTAATGATGGTAGGCTTCCAACATTTTCCCTCTTCAATGTTATTGAAAAACGACTGAACATTTGATCAATATGATCATGAGTGTATCCAAGAAGAAGGAAACCAAATTTTACCTTTTGAAAGATTTGTAGTTGAACAAGCATGCTTAGATATCCAAACACAATTAGTTTTTTGTTTTCATGACTAGTGTTGTCTAACTGTAAATATAGAACTTGAGGAAGATTGTTAGACCAATGAGTGAGCACATGATGAATTATGGTGATGGTTAGATTTGCATCATTATGAATATTTGGAGCTGTGAAGTAAATCCTTTGACACATTTTCCGATTAAAAACAACACAACCAACCAAGTGAAATGGAATGATGTAACATCAAGTTCCACTGAACACATTTTATACTGACTTATTCTTTGAGGACACTTGCGAGCAAGTGATCCGGTTATGATACATTATGATTATGCTTTGATTATGAGTTATTTTGTGATGTCATTGTGATTATATGTTAAATTCTAGATAGATATATTGACAAGTATTATTGATGAGTTCTCTTGAGTGTGCAGGATACATGACAGGTTGAGGATGTCGATGGCATCAACAAACTTCCATGGACTCCGTATTGAGTCAGAGAGTGGACTTATATTTGGTTTGAGTTTTGAGTATTGATTTACACGCATGTGTTATATTGTGAATCAATATGGATATTATGTATATGGATTATTGACACTTTTCTTGTTAGTGGATGCAAGCATGGTGACACTTACTATTCTGACTCACATATGGAGTAAAGGGGCCATACACATAAACCAGATAGATGAGGGAGAGGTATGGCAGCATCCCTGTCACATCCTACTAGAACTCCTGCCATGACCTGAATGCATGGTTAACGATTACTTCGTTCCGAGAGGTCCACGATGTTGTGAGGGCAGACTAAGACAGTCGCTCATGAAGAATTCTAAGGGGCGCGCAATAAGACAAAATCCTTATTCTTTAGACATCCCTTAGTCTCTCACAAGTTCGACTGAGTGGAGTGTTGACTCCAAGCGTCTGACAAACTTCCAAATTAGTCAAAGACGAGTGGCACCCTTGGATCATGAAAGTTCGTCTTGAAGGGCACGTTGTGTAACCAAATTGTGAGTCAATAAAATCTAGAAGGCCTAGAAAGTAAAATAAAAATACTTAGACTTTTAGAAAGAGCATACAACTAATCATTAAATTATAAACAAGAAAACAACAAAGAGTCTAAGTATAATAGGTGTGACTAAGTTAAAACATCAAAAAGGAATAAGGGGAATTAGACTAGTAAGCTAAATAAAAGAAGAAATAAGAATAAATTGGGTATATGCACATGTGTGCATGAAAATAATAAAAGAGATTTTTAAACAAAAAGAAATTAAAACATGAGAGAATAGGTGGTCCACTTAGAGTAGAATCTTGAGTCAATTAACCACTAATCCAAACTAAAAGAAAACTCATAATCCAACTCAAACTGAAATTTAGTTAGGGGACACAAATAAATGAAGGATTGGGGAACTAAGAGACAACTAAGAGAAAAAATAGGAACAAATTGGAGTATGTGAGAGAAAATGTCTAATTAGTCAAAATAAAAAGAGAAATTACATGTGAAACTTGGGGAGAGTGTGACAAGTGTAGTGGGTAAATAATCATTAATTAAATTAGTAAAAAATGTTATTTGTGCATGAGAGGACATGTGTCATTGAGAAATTTGCCTATAAAAGAAGTGGAGAGGAAGAGAGAACTTCCATACTATTGAATGAATGTTATGTTGCTGAAATTTTTCTTGACTAGTTTACTTGTGAAGAGGAAGAGAGAACTTACCCTACTATTGAATGAATGTTATGTTGCTGAAATTTTTCTTGACTAGTTTACTTGTGGAGAGTTGGGTTACAAGCTTGTGTATGAAGTGAGATCTTCTCCTTGCGAGGGAAAGTTTGTGCTATTGTGTTTTTGGTTTTCTGTGTGTGGCCTGTTTGCGGCTCGAGGTCTAAGGGGGGAGAAGAGTACCCCTAGCGTTGGTTGGGAGGTAGCAGTGAAGTTCTTGGATTAGCAAACAAAAGGAGGGAACATTGTGAGACTTCGGTTGAGGATCGCCAATAGCAAAATTCTTCGTGATTACAGTGTTTGAGTAGTATAATTGATATGTGATTGATCAAATTTCAATTGTAATATTTTTTTATTCTTGGACATTGTTGAATAGCGATCTATAAACTAATAAATGGAAGTTGAGATATAATGGTTTTGATTGTTTATTATAAGGATTTTGTCACTAAACATATAAGATGCTTTTCCTCACACTCTTGGTAAATTACAAAGTTGTGTGTATCGTGGCTAGTTTTAGATGAGATTTATTATATATTGTAGATTGTAATATACAAAATCGATACATTGTAGATCGATTGAATAAAACTTGATAACGGATTGTTAAACCAATGACTATAATCGCCAAGAATTACATAATGCGAATTAGATTTCTAAATCGATATATTTATGAATTGGTAATTCTTCCTATCTCCATTAATTCAAGTCGAATAATATTCCTCATTTAAGATCACTTGGATATATATGTTAGTTATAATTAAAGGTATTTATACCTACGAGTAAAGGAAGGGATTGAACTTGTGAATGATTGTTAGATTTAAATTATACCACATTTTAGTTCTAATCTATTTATATATGTATATTAAGGGAATAAATATAGGTATCTTGATTTTCATATATGTTTATTTTTAATACGTAACTTGGTTCTCATATATGTTTACTTTTAGTTTGGTCTAAAAGTATAAACATATAATTAATTATAGAAATAATTTATTATATAGTTGTGATAATTGAATTCTTAGAGTATGACATGTATTTGGTATCTAGAGCATAAGTTATTAGTATGTATTATAAATTAATGAGTTCTAAATTTGGATTTCCCAATATTATATTTATAAATATAGAAAAAAAGATTATTGTGAAACTAATAATTATTAGAATTTTGTTATGATTACTAGTTATTAGTATGTATTATAAATTAATGAGTTTTAAATTTGGATTTCCTAATATTATATTTATAAATATAGAAAAAAGGATTATTGTGAAACTAATAATTATTAGAATTTTGTTATGATTACATGGTTAGTGAATTTCCTGATCATACTTAGTTCGAACGCTATTAATTCTACATTGTTGAATAAATATTGGATATCTCTTTCTTAAATTAAATGTGAAAGATTGGGTTAAAAAAAAACAAAACAAAACAAAAAAAAACAAAACAAAAAAAAACAAAAAAAAAACTTGATTCAAGGTATTACTTTCCATTGATTGACTAGATAAGCATAATTTGAAATTTTCATTTACATCTTGGATTTAATAAGGGGTATAATATATACATCCTTGTTAAACATAAATGTGATGAGTTGTATGTCTTTGAGGTCATATCGCTAGATAAATAATATGAGATTCCGCATAATGTAAAACAATTTTAATTTTTAATTTTATTGCTTCTTTCCATAGATGGGCCATTCTTGAATATTTATATTTTAAAAATATTGTAGAATTATAGATTTGATTGGCCAAAGGAAATAAATATATTCATGTTCCTCAAAACGGCTGCGAGTCCTAAGACCTTAAATGGTCAAAATCAATCGGATGAATCCTCCACTTTGAGCGTCGATTATGTGTCTTGATGGTCCTAACCTTGCAGGGTAGGTTTGGGCGGGTAAACAATGTTACTCTTCTTATTTTTGTGTTATCTGATGTTAGAGTTTCTTACATGTTATATCTATTAAATGCGACTTGAAATTAACATCTTGGCCATTTTATGAAGTGATGTGAGTAAGAACAATGATTATGAATGAGCTCAAATTATTAACTGTTGTTATCTTGTTTACTAATTGACTATTCTTATGTAATGGTAGTAATGAACTTTTCTCTAGTTGCTTTATAAAAAACAAAATAAAAAATTTACTTCATTGTATCGCTTACTTTTGTGTTGTGATTTGAGGGTCATTACAAATGAAATTCTCTTCTTGTAAATTTTTTGGTGTATGTTCAAAATGTGGTAGAAGTGTTTTTTTTTTTGTCCATGTCAACATTTTTTAGCCATATATATTTTTTGGAGCATCATAACACTTCTTCTGATGTTTGTACAATTTTTTTCTCACTTGATTGTTGATTCTGATGTTCTTGAAGTGATTTGACTATGAGATCTTTACATGACATAAAATGAAAATATTGATAATATGTTTTCATAGTTGATAACTATCCAATTAAAAAAACAAAATTGTAAATACATGTGTTTTCATAGTTGATTTAAGAGTAGCACATATACTGCAAATCATCATCCTTGACTTCTTAGGAATATAGACATTGTTGAATTACTTCTTCTATATTCTTGTAAAATATGCATATGTAATAAAATTACTATTTCCTTAAACACCTTCAGGATATTCTTTGTATAAGTTGTAGATTTCTCTCATTGAGAAATTATCAAGAATATGTATTGTGTCTCTATCTGGCATACACTCTCCATATTTGGAAAAGAAGTCTGGCATCCATGGCAATGTAGTGTTTGATAATGGCTCACTCTCTCGTCCATTATGTACCTTTCAATCAAATGAAGGATCTTTTTCCATTCTTGTCTTGATTCTTGATAGACAATGATTACGAATTGAGTGAATTTTTTTGAAAGTCTTTCTGCAAAGTAAATAATTCTCAATGCGATAATCAAATCTTGTCTTAGTGGATATCATGCACCCCACTAAATATGAATTTTGTATGCTCTTATTCATTGACAAATATGTTTTCCTTTTATTCAAAGCATACATGTAGTCCATACTTTTCAAACAATTATTTTAACAACATTCACTTGAAATCAAATCACTTATGGAAATTGATTTAGTGAGAAAAATTTTCCTAGACCTTGTATAACTAGAATAATTTGGATTGGTATTAAAAGGTATAGTCTTGGTCCTAGACATAATGTTTCTTTGCAATGTCTCCACTATTTCATCATCCTCACTAGAAGGAATTTCCTCATCATTAGAAGGAATATCATACAAAACATTGTGAGGAGACCGAACAAGAGAATGACAATCACCTTGATTTGTTACACCTGAATCATTGAGAACATGATATTCATTCCTAGGTCCATCATCATCTTCATTGATAATATCGTTGATAAGAGGAATAAAAAACTCACTAGAAAAATGATTACCATCCTCACTAATGTCATTGGATCTTCCATGAAAATATTCACTTGAAGGAAAATCATCATCATCCTTAAGACTATAAATACCATTAAAATATTCTCTAACAAGAATGTCTTCATCATCAATTATTGATGATTACAGCTTCATGAGACATCCTCTAGGACACAGATTGAGGGATTCAACTTGTGAGAGGGCCCATGAGTTGGTTGTTCCCATGAGATGGGTGTGTAGTTCCTCTCTGAGACTAAGATGGAATGATGTGTGCCCCTATGTGGGGTGAGGATGCCCATGAGATGGGTGTGTTGTTTGAGATGAAACAATGTGTATGCCCCTGTGTGGGGTGAGTGTGCACATGTGATGGGTGTGTCGTTCCTCTCTAAGATAGATGAAACGATGTGTATCCCTATGAGGGGTGAAGGTGCCCATGTGATGGGTGTATCGTTCTCTATGTGGAGATTTGATACGATGTGGTACTCCATATGATTCTTCTGTGAGACTCAGTGGGCTAGAGATATGTTGAGTAGGAAATCCATGTGGCTGAGCACAAGTGGGCATGTCCCTAGTGGTTGAGCACTAGAGGGTGTGTGAGATCCCTTGTTATATTGTCTAAGAGTAATATTTACATGTAACCCTAATTGTGATGTAAAGGGTACAGGTCGGCCCCACCATAAAGTGAAAGATAATTAATGTAAAAGATAATTAATATTGTAATTATTAATTATATTATGAGTTATTAAGGTCGGCCATGTTGTGCCAATAGACACAACTTTTTATGTGTCCAGTCTAGTATAAATAAAGGTGATTTCCCCATTGAGGAAACACACAACACACATGTGATTTTGGAAATTTCAGCAAGTACATATTCTAGGGATGATTTGCGCACCTCTCTTGGGCACTAGCTTCTTGGTTTTGGAGAGCACCCTTTTGTGTGCTAGGTCTATGGTGTAGGATGTATTTCTCTTGAGAATATAGAAAAGGATTTTTGGGTTTTATTCCCTTGTTGAGAAGGGTTTCCCAGAATATTTCTTGTGTTCTTGTGCATGGTATTTCTTCTTGTGACTTGGTTATTGCAACAATTGTTAATGGTGTAGTTGCATTTGTTCATGGTTCAAGTAAATGCTAAAATTGAAATAAACTTCATGCTTGAGCCTAGAATAGTGAAAATTCAACATGGGATCAGAGCTTAGGTCTTGAAGAACC